>JAKTRH010000047.1:0-100745 GCA_030579575.1 Sporopachydermia lactativora | reverse complement strand
CTTTAAGTTCACATACAAAACACCAATCCAGACGCCAATTTCACACAGAATCCAACCTAATGTCTACAAACAGTAACCGAATAAACTCCATCCATAAACCCAAATTCACTTCCCAACTTAATTTCCGGGTACTCTATATTGTTCTGAAGTTCTGACAACTCAGTTGATGTTCTCTTCCTACGAATGAGCCATATCTTTAGTGCAAAGCAGCATTCAATACAATTAATCCTCTTCTGATCGCGCTTCTCAGATCGCACAGTAGTCGCTACGCAAATCATCCAGCAAACAATATCAAAACAGCGCTAAAGAATACAATGACAAACTCACAATTGTATTATACATTACGCTAATCGGGCTACGGGAACGAAGTCCGTAAGGTTATTTGGGCCTGAAAGTCATCTGAATCCAGTGCTTTATGAATGAATATGATTTTGTCCATTCTTGTGCTCCCTATTTGTTAATGAGTTTTTCCTCGAGATAAAAGTGGGGGCGGTTTGCACCGGTCTAATATGACAGAGACTACAAGTTTAGAGATATCACGTACGTACGGGAGCTCTCCCTGAAAATATCTGCTCTTCTATATTTATATACAAGTTATCAATAACCGTCAAAAAAGAACATGTTATTGCTTTGTGCTCCCAGATTTCCCTCCTAGCATCAAAATGATTGTCACTTCTTTCCGCTCTTTGACGCTTTGCCCCTGGTTTATTGTCTCCAATTTCTACATCATTCCGTCCAATTTCCCCCGATATTCCGTACTAGACCTCCTCACCTTTACATTTATAAAAAAGGAGGAATGAAATGGTCTCGTCACTCACAGCTAAATTGTTTCTTCTCCGTTCACTAAGAACCTCCAGGCTCCCGGATACTTCCATCAATTTCTTTCTGGTATCATCATAACCCAGCCCAGCCAACTCATTACGCACTCCACACGTCTCTTCTCTTCTTCCATGTGCCATTCAAATTGTATTAAGTTATCATTCACATCAGCTGCTCTCCACTTTCTTCTCCTTCTCCTTCTTCTTCTTCCCATCTTTCTTCTCTTCCTTCTTCCCTACCCTCGTCATCGGATGATCTCCTGATCGATTAGCGCTTCCACTGGATGCATAGCTCAAATCAGCGCCAACAGCCAGATCAGCCACAGTTCTCTTATCCTGCGCCACTTCTAATCTATCCAGTAGCCTTGTGGCTAATTTCGGACACACAGGTTGTAGCAAAATAGAGCAAATCCTAACCGTTTCCAACATTAAAAACAACACAGCATCCTGCAGAATCAATGCGCTGTCCTCTCCACCATTATACTGCCAAGGAGCCGCTGACTGCATCAACTGGTTTGCCTGATGTAAAACAGGCCAGAATTGACGACTTAAAGCACGAGACGTGTCAAACTGGCACATTTGTTGATGCATTCTTGTATACAACTTATTGAGACTCGCACTCAGCTCAAAATACCGATCAATAAGTTGCTCTGTAGAGCATTCTGACCCATCAGCTAGCTTACTGGGCCTCAAACCTTGCAGAAGCTCCCTCAGTCGCTCAGAATCGGTAGAAGCCAGCGGCAACGTCCCAGATTCCACTCGTGAAAGTAATCGCCGAGCATCAAACTTCGGGGCCAAGCTCCGTATGAGTAGATTGCTCACTTTATTCAGAAGATTATCGTGACAAACAGCTAATCTCTCCACTGAGAAGTCTCCATCATGCTCTAACACGGAATTCTCCATGAGATAAAACCGCAGAACGTCTGAACCTCCAGGTGTGTCCCCGAGAAGAGCCACAGGGTCTACAACGTTGCCTAATGATTTCGACATTTTAGTTCCCTGTGAAATCCAGTGAGAATGAACGATAAGCTGCTTGGGTAGTGGGAGCCCGGCAGCCATTAGCAACGTTGGCCAGTATATGGCATGGAATTTTATGATATCTTTACCGATAATGTGGTACGGGGGCCAGAATGCCGAGAGAGATTCCGAAACCTCAGAGGCACCATTGAAAACCCCATTAGATTGATCTATAAACCCTTCTGGGTATCCAACTGACGTCAGATAATTGACCAGAGCATCAACCCATACATAAATCGTATCTTCAGCACTACCAGGCACGGGAACGCCCCACTGCAGTCTCGAAAGCGGCCGGGAGACACTCAAGTCAGCTAATCGGCCGGACCGGAGTTCTCCGAGCACGTAGTCGTAGTGAATCTTCGGGACTATCCAATCAGGATGAGTTTCCAAGAATTGAATCAACTGATCTTGGAAATCTGACATTCGGAAAAACCAATTCTCCTCTGTTGTAAAGGAAACCTCTTTCCCAGTCTCTTTAGATACCATAATTGAGACTCCGTCACGAGTTTCCTCAATCACTTGAGATGCTGGGTAGAAAGTTTCATCAGATACGCAGTACCATCCTTCGTGTTTACCCTTGTAGAGGTGGCCTTTGTTCTCTAATTGTTGCCAAAAGTGGGTGACCGCTCGGATATGATCAGCATCAGTTGTGCGGATAAATCTGTCCGTTTCCACGTCGGATAATTCCGCTAGTGATTGGAATCTTGCTGATAATTCATCACAAAACTGTTTCGGAGGTTTGCCAGCCGCCTCAGCTGCTGCTTGGACTTTCAATCCATGTTCGTCCGTACCGGTAGTAAAGAATGTTTGTCTTCCAGAGAATTTTTGCCAACGATTTTGTACATCACATAGAACCATTGAGTAGACATGACCGATATGAGGAGCTGAGATGTTAGAATGAGAGAAAAATGGAGTAGAATAGAGATTGAGAATCACAAAACTTACCTGCGTTGACATAAAAGATTGGTGTAGTAATGTAGAAAGGATCTTGAGGAGACTGCGGGGTTCGGGCGGAAGATGCGGTAGAAGACGGGCCGGAAAGGTAGCGGGCCGAACGGAACGGCTCTCGGGACCGAAGCAGCCGAGTATATCGGTTAAGGCGGGACACCCAGAGAGATGACATAGATGGTTGTAATATTCCAGTAGTCAAGAAAGCTTGAAGCTTTAGTGGACAGTGTAAAGTGTGAGGTGTGAGTGTGAAGTTCGAGAAACCGGCCAGGGCGGAACATCCGATGAATTAATTCTTCGGGAAAAGGCTGAAATTTGGTGGAAAGATGGATCAATGTTGATTACGTGATCAGTAAAATGGGTGATTCGACCATCAGGAGAAGTATATGAGCAACGAGCGGCTGGAGTATAGGAAATAAAGACATGTGAGCCTGTGAATTTACAACTAACAGCTGAGGCATATATATTTTACGGCCTAATTGGAAGAATTTGTATTCATTACGCTGTTTACTCTCAGTATTCATAGTGAGGTATCGTAACCCTGCGTCAGGCATGCGTTGCTCACTGTGTATGCGTGCATGTAGGTGCATATAGGTGCATTACCGTACAGCTAACTACCGAGCCGAGATTTCTTCTACTTCTCCGTTCCTCACTGCTTTTTCAGCAAGACAGGGACTCCCAAAACTCTTTTAAAACTACATTTACACCTTCACTCACTCAGGACTTTTCAACAAAGATAGTCATCAGCGCGAAAGTACTGTAGAATATAGCTAACGGGTATGCTACGAGCATTCTTACGTTCTGGAGGTTCAACACAGCTGTAAAGAACCCACTGGCACTGAATGTACACCAGAATACTACAAAAGAGCAGAAAATATACCCCAGAAAGTTATCAAGACTGACAACGATCCCTAGCCCTGCAGCTACTACTAGAGGTAGCATACAATAGCCTAGCACCGATGCTGATTTTGCGAAATCAATAGAGTGCTGTAAAGACATCAGATTGAACAGCATGTGCAGAGAAATTGAGCCAAACAGAGCCACCCCGTAGATATACCCGAAATGGATTTTCCCGCTCTAAATAATGTTAGTATTGAACTCAATAAGATCTCAGATACATTAGCCACAGTAGCCACAACTACAAACTACAGATATCAAACAAAATGACCAGCGTGCCAGCCAAATCACAAACTTTGATATAATATATCTAAGACTCCTAACAACCCCCCTTCTGTACCTAACACTCCTAATAAACCCCCTTCTAGTTCCTTTTTCCACTTACCAATAGTAAACATGTACCAAACAGGAAGCAAAACAGAATCGGCCCAGCTAAATCCGAATCGTTCATAATAGTTGGCGAAATCCGTCCCATTGGGTTCAACACACCAAGTGTTTTCCCTTTTATGTGATCAAAATTAATTCCAAGCTCTGTAAAACCATATTAGTTAGTTTAACGTATGTACAATACAGCCGAATTCAGTAAAACCAAACAAATTTTCATAATTCCTCTTTCATTACTCACCTTCCAGCAAACTGCTTTCACCAGGGTACCCAGATACGCTGAAAGCTGCTAATATTCCTTTGCTGAGTTCTTCGCCGGAGTTACCCATTCCAGGGATACTGCTGTCCATATACTGTCCGCCCATAGCTCCGCCTTGAATGTTCCCTGACAGTTGTGGTGTCCGCAGCTGTGGATGTGTGTAGAAACTTTGCGAGCTCGCCGGCTGCTGCTGATATTGATTGAAGAATGCCATATTGATGTCCAGAGAGATGTCCGTGTGAGATTATGGAAGCAAAGCAGTGAGAATGGCTGGGATATTAGGCCCCAGATGGGAAATGGATATTACTGGAAAGTCGAGGAAGTTTCTGGCAGTTTTGTGATGAATTTCCAGTAAGGAATATGACTGGTTGTCGGGGAGTTTATGATCTGCTGAGTTGGGCTGTTTAACCCGTTCGTATATTGGCGTGGACTCCCGTCTGCGAGGGAAGCGCGAGGTAGTTGATAGAGCGAGACGTGATGTGTGGAAGGAGACGTCAAGTGTGGATGGTGTGAGAGGAGATGTGATGTGACGTGTGGAGGGAGATGCGATGTTCAACGTGTCGGATCGATTTTTCGCGATTTGAGCAGTCGACAGGACGAGATTAAAGTGGAATATAGAGATATATTGAGTATTATACTAGTGTTAAGCTGGTATATTTTGCAGGGAAACGGTTTCTGGCCTGTCTACTTACTTCTCGCACTCTACAGGTTTGGTAGGCTTCGGTTTTCACGATGACTGACGCCGAACACGCTCTAGTGCAGTTCATGATGGCACAACGGCAGGCCTCGGAAGCTGACGTTCTGGCCGCGTTCCGACAGTTCAATAGAATAGAGGAGTCCGGAAGTTTATCAGAAGAGGCGTCTGATTCTGACGGTGACGCTGAGTTGGATAATGACTTGAATTCCGATGACTTAGCAGTGCTTAAACAATTACTTCGGTCTTCCATCACATCTGTGAACAGGAATCTCCGGGCTATGGGCTATGAAATCAGAGAACTCAGAGATTTTGAATACGGGGATCGGAAAGCTGTTGAAAGCTCTTCTTCTGGTGTCACACAAGCTCGGGAAAAACCGGTGTTTTTCTATTTTGTCAATCTGTCTTCAGACACAGCTACACAGTTTGCTACGACTTATGCGCCCGATACTATTCAATTTTTGAAGGCTTTAATTGCCTATGTGTTCACTGAAGCTAACGAGTTTACTATGCCGTCGGTTTTGACAGAGAATGAAGAACTGCTGACTTCTCTGTATTGGTCTCAGAGAAGTTTGGGAAGAAATCTACCTAATTTGTCGATTAAGGAGTTTCGGAATGAATTTTTCGGTATCCCTAGTACTGCAGCACTCAATCTTTATCACAAAGTAACAGCTAAGCCTAAGCTGGTAGCGGAAAAGAGTCTTTTCCCCGCATTATTAGACGATGGGTGGATAGAATACAGTAGTAAAGGGTTCTATTATCTCTCTCCACGCACACTATTGGAACTAAAATCTTACATTATCAATGAGTTTTCAACGGAGGAGCAGGAAGGAGAAGGAGACGGTAATTCATCTGCCGATCCCGTGATAAGATTATGCCACGGATGCAAAAATATAGTAACAGCAGGAATAAGGTGTTTTAACCAGGGATGTTCAACTCGGTTTCATATTTTCTGCGCCCAGACGTATTTTTCCTCACGGAGGCTCACGGATGAAGAAGCGTCAGCTTCTGGCAGGAAGTGTCCGTGCCCGAATAGTGAATGTTTCTATGATTTCAGTATATTAGGCGGACTTTCTGTCGGTTCTCGTACAAAGCATGTTAACAGGGTTGATTTCCTATCAAATGATGGTAGGTGACAGGGATACGGAGAATTTATAGATGTGAAAGGGAGATCAGACTATGGGAGTGTGGGGTAAATAGGTGTGTGTAAAATAATGAATGAGGTGAACTCTCGGCATCGGGTCAAATATACAAATCGGTGTATTATTTTTTTATTAACTCAGATGGAATTAGGACATATAAACAATTATAATGTAGCATTAATGGTTATAATGTTAAGTAAACAAAGAAGTAAATCATGAGAATAAAAAAAAGAAAAAAATAAATCCGATGTTGACAGGACTCGAACCTGCAGCCTTCGGAAGATTTCAGAGTAACCGAAATCCGATGCGCTCACCATTGCGCCACAACACCTCTTCATATCAAAAATTATTGCTATCTATATATATTGGATAATCTTAATTTCACAACCAGACTTCATTTTCTTTATTTTCTGTAGTTTTTCTTTGCAATTTGTTGATCAAAAGATGACGTTTTCTGATCTTTCTCGTAAGCTCTGGCTTTCTCCCAAAATAGTAAAGGGGAATTATTGTTTCACCGCCATCTTCCTATTGGTAAATCTCCGAACACCGAGTCCTGGCATCATCTTTGGCCTGATCCAGATTTTTTGTAATCTCTAATGACACATAAATGATCTACTTGAAATACGGATGGCAAAACAATTGATATTCGCCTTTAGATAGTATTTCCAGTAACTGCTATCGCCAAGGATATCGCCAATTACGTAATGTCAATCAAAAGCTATTCGTGAATATCGATGCAACTAGCCCGCCCAGCCAATCTGCGAGTCTCATGATCTCAGCATCATCGGCAACAATTTGACTACAATTTGTCCTTTTCAAATGAATTTTTTAGTAATCTATACTATCATAAAATACTCATCTCACTATCCTATCCTCCTTTTCGTTCTCTTTACATCTTCAAGTCATTCATTCATTGTCAAACTTAAGCTTTGCACGTCCATGCACTAACTCCAACTCTATCATAAAGCTTAACCTTCTCATAAACTCAATTTCGAGCATCATCAAGCATTCAAATCCAAAACATATCTGCCTAAGATCGTGCCTTTCTCCATCTCCTCAAAGACCCTCGGCAGCTCCTTCATTCCCACCACCTTAATAGGCGCTCTCACTAACCCGCGAGAGAAAAAATCCAGTGCTTCTCTTGTATCAGCCCGATTTCCGACATACGATCCGACAATCTTATACGATTTGACCACTTGATCAAAAACTGCTGAGCTGACTTTTGCGTGAGCAGGAAGCCCTACCAGCACGCACGTACCTGTGCTTCTCACATACTCCAAAGACTGGTTGATTGCCTTCTCGGCTACTGCCACGTTAATGACTCCGTGAGCTCCACCATTGGTAGCTTCTCTTACAGCTGCCGGGACATCCGACTCCACTGTGAAATCCACGAACACTTCTGCTCCGAGCTCTCGGCACAGTTTTCCTTTATCTGCTCCTCCGTCAATTGCCAAAACCCGGAAGCCCATAGCCTTCGCATACTGGATAGCCAGAGTTCCCAATCCGCCACCAGCTCCGGAAATAGCAACCCACTGGCCCTGTTGTAAGTTTGCAGACTTCAGGGCTTTGTAAACTGTGACGCCTGCGCAAAGAATCGGTGCCACCTGGGCCAAATCTGTTCCAGGAGGGATCTTAGCTGCTTGTACTGCATCGGCAGTTGCATATTGCTGGAAGGATCCATCATGGGTGTATCCTGAGAGGTCTGCTTGGCTGCAGTTGGATTCGTCACCCTGTTCACACAGTTCACATGTCATGCAGGATCCATTTAGCCACTTAATACCTGCGTAGTCCCCGATTTCGAAATTCTTCACTAGAGATCCTTTAGCAACTACAACTCCTGCTCCTTCGTGGCCACCTACTAGGGGTAGTTTCGTGTCCAGCGGCCAGTCGCCATGCCAGGCGTGGAGATCTGTGTGGCAGACACCTGAGTAAGCTACTTTCACTAAGATTTCATTAGGTTTCGGTTCTGGTACGGGGATCTCTCGGCATTCTATGGGACCATTATGGGTATCGAAGACCATTGCGCGCTGAGTTTTAGGGATCACCGGAGCAGCAGAGTAGAAACGGAAACTGTGGATGAACAGGGGTTTCGTGGCGCAAGTCGCGGCACGTGTGGCGCGTGCGGCACGCAAAGTGGACGGGAAAGCTGTTGCCAGCGAACGGCGGGCGATTAGTCTGGCAGACATTATAAGTTGAGTGTTGTTGATGTTCTTCGGTAAATTTTGGAGAAAAAGAAAAAGTAATTGTTTGAAAAAGAGTTGCCTGGGAGATTAAACTAGACGTTTGGAAAGCTATAATGATTATTTTGTGGGGATACTGAGAATATATAATGGGGAAACTAGGAGAAATTGTGAACGATTAGGTCATTCACTGATATTCTCGTAAGGTTTGGTTTGGTAAATAAGCTTTGAACGGCTGAACCTTGTTTTCCGGTAAGCTGATTATTGGCCAAAATAGGAATAGAGTTTTGAAAACCGAGTGCTAGGAGCCTTCCTCGTTTATTTATATGACCATATCAGCCAATAAAGTTAGTTTTTTATGTTTAAGTTTTACGCACTCTGATGTATTCTATGATTAAAGTTTCACATGGCGTGAACTGCTATTGTCTGGCTCCGAGAAGTATTACTCGAGGTGAAATATGATGGAAAGAAAATAGCTAATCCTGATGAGATCGGCACAACCCAGAAGGCTTTAGAACCCAGGACTAAAAAGTTCTGGAAACCTGGAGGCTTCCAAAGTCGCGGTGAGCACTGGAAAACAAAATGGACAAAGAGATTGCCGAAACCATCAGGAGATCCGAGATACAATAGAAGAGCTTCTGGTTGCCGGCGATGCTTGAAGAGACAGTAGCTGTCCCCGGAAAAACTGATTAAGTTCAGCCTAAGTTCAGCTGCCCTGGCGATTAACTGGCCTGAAAATCGCTAATCTATGGGTTCAACTGAGGCTGTGGCCTTGAGTAAGATGTTTGCCGAATTAGTTTGTCGATCGCTTCAGCGGCTGAAATCTTTGAAGATCTAATATTTACGAAGTGAAAAGAGAATCATTTCAATAGTTATTGACACAGCCTGCTCGGAGAAACTTGTGATAAACGGAGTACTCGCTGATTCCAAATAACGTTAAGCTTTGTCGGGTTGTATATAAGTTCAAACTGAAAATCCATAATAAGCGACCAGTGGGCATATAATATGAATCCCGATATGAAACTGTGCCGAAGCTTAACCTTGCGGTCGGACGGATTTACCGAACATGAAAGAATTTACTGAAATTTTTGGAGATGACCATCCATTGATTGCTCGTTGGAAGGTCTTTAATATTCTAGAGGACTGTCGGGAATATACTTTTATCGGTGCTAGTCGTGCCACCCTTGTACGATGTGGAGTATGAGTTAAATGTGGAGTTTTTCAAGGTCAGGGAGCAGTGAACAAACGATACATGATGCGTTTAGGGTTGAAAGAGAGCGGTCAAAAGCCCAAACTATTGCTTTGGGGTTTCTTTAACTGTTCATCAGAAATACGGTAAATAAAAACACTAGTTTCACAAGCTCGATAGCAGCTTCTTCAGTCAGAAAAAGGACGGATACGCGGGCATCTCGTAGTTGAGCAATTGATTAATCTGAATGATTACGTAATCTTTATTGTGAATTTGTTCATGGGACACGCGGAACTGATTTGTAGATTATGTCATCATAATAAATATTCAAGTTATTATATGCCGAGTCCCGCTTCCGATGAGCAATTTGCCAGTATTCACTGCTTTATGATGATTCTATGGTGTTTTAAAAGGTATACTGTGCTTTATTTTCTGATTTTCTCAAATATTTTATAGTCCAAACCTTTTCTCCTCTAGTTTGCACCATCATGACAATTTTTGTCTTGGGTTCTTTGTTCTCAATCAACATATGCAGTAAAAAATTCCATACTTCTACCTCCGCATTCTACAAATAAGTTTAATTTCCACATTGTAGCTACACCTTATCTATTATACAACATTTCACTACCGGGAATGTCCATTTCCCACCTAAATATCTATTTTTACACAATATAGTACCGCTTAACCTCCTAGTCACGTCGTCTTGAAAATATCATCGATAGCCGAGTAATTAATTTTCCTCGAAAATGATCTCTTCTGCATCATATTCTTTGCCGATTCCGCTGCAGAGCCCGGTTCGTCCGCTGCAGCACCAGAATTACCCGAATCTCCAGGTAAATCAAATGATACTTTAGTTTCTGACTTCCTAGACCCAAAATTACTACGATTTCCAACCATTCCAAGCCCAGCAATATGCCTAGTTGTACTTTTAACTTGATTTTGCTTATCTTTCCGTGATTTCCGCTTCGGTTTTGTAACAGCTGGTAAAGGGTTTCCGAATTCATCCGTTCCGAGCTTTAATTTCTTCCGTTCTTGCTCAATGAGATAATCTTTATTCTCATTATGCCAGACAATCTCTCGGAATTTCTTAGCCTCATCATCTAGAAAGAATGTTTGTATTTCTTCGTCGTCAACATCGGAAAGATTCTCAGGATCTGAGTTCACTTTCGCCAAGATATCCGCAGTTTTCGGCAATTGATGTAAATTCCGCGGTTTATTCCGATCCACTGGCCGGGGTTTCTTGAGAATTCCCCGATCTGTCCCGCCTGTGTCTCTAGCGACCCCGCTTTCCCCACCTTCCGCAACTTCCCCGCTATCTCCACTCTCCCCTGCTACACCGCCCGATGCCCCACTAGATCGGAACCTTTTCGACAACTTCTCAGTGATAATTCTCACATCTTCGCTCAACTCTTTATCTGTAAACGATCGATCGCTCAACAACGCCCGCAGCACGTGGTTCTGCGCTATAGTTGTGTCATCTAACACAACTTCATCTCCTACAACAGAAACTACAGGATCTTGTACAAAATCTCTTTTACTAGCCGCTCTTCGGATCTCTTGTTCCGACAGCCCTGCTTGCCGCAGTTCCGCCTCCATTTTCTCCTGCCGTCTGTGCTTCCGGAACGCTGGCGGCACGGCTCCGGGGACTTTCGTTCGCGCGTCGGCTCGGAACGCCGTTAATGACTGAGTTGCCGAAGCCGTTCCTCGGAATTCATTCAGTCTTCGTTGAATAGTTTCCTCTGCCACGTGAGCCACATGCACAATCTCGGCTTTTGTACGTCTGTGGTTATTCATTCGGGCCGCTAATAGCAAACAGGCCCCGGCAATGCCAGCGGGTCTTCGGCCTTCCTGTAGCCATTCAGCTGACATCTTTTGTGCTAATTTTACTGCATCATTTATAATTTTAATTCTATCCGACCCGAAATCAAGCCTTTCGGCAAAATGTTGAATAAACAACGACGGATCCGCTAGTGGGAGATTATTTATATGCAAAGCTTTACACATTTTCAAGAAAGTTGCCCCTACTGAGTATACAGATATTTGTAAACGAGACGAGAAATCAATAAGCATGTGATGCGTCTTCTCCTTCCGACAGGCAATGTACAAACACGTAGCAATCACGTTTTGGGATCTCCGGCCTTGCACAAAATTATTCGTTAGAGCAATGTGATACCATTGATTTGCTGCTTCAGTTATGTAATCAGGAATCTTCAGAGCAGCAGCAACACTACGAATACGTCTCTTAGCGTTGGCCAAAGTTTGCTCGCGGCTTTCAATCCCGGTACCCTTGCCGGAACCGTAGGGCCCAGCAAATCTGGCACCGGCTTGATCCGGGCCGATGAAAGATCCTTGAACTGCTGCAGCACCAGATGAAGTTTCAACGAATGATACTTCCGAAACGATAGGGTTTTCTTCCGAAACTGTGCCACAGTTTTTGCATGCCAGGTCACCCGAGGCGGTGGAATGGTCTCGGACGAACTCCGTGCCGCCACAGTTGCGGCATTTCTGTACCATTGTGTTCAGTTAAGCCAAGCTTTGAGTGTAATGACGGGTTACGAGTCCAAATTTTCAGATATCCGGCCGAGATAGCCGGTTAGGAGACACAAAGTGGTAAGTATTTAGATTCCAGGCTATTTAGGACCGCTTCTTCGTACTTTGAAGTTCCGTTAAGCTCCGCTGAATGCCGCTGGAGTCAGCCGGAACATCCGAGATTCGCGGGTTTAAGCCGAGACAACGGGAAACAACATGAATAATAATTTGAACGCGTTTCTGATTACGTCCTCTTAAAATAGAAGAGTCTGAAATATGATTCTCATCCTCGGTGAACGGGTGTTGGACAGAGGGTCTCGTCATGCACTCTCATGCACACTTCCCAAACATGCATATTGCGCATACCCAGTAAATTGATGATGACGTGATACACAAACCATTTAACAGCTCACTGCTTCATCGCCGCCGCTTAAACAACAGCAAACCAGTAAACAAAACAGAATAACTGACATATAAACTATTCAGAACAATTGTAATATCCATTTTCACAACCCACGTTCCATAGTTTATCCCATAAAAACTCTTCTTCTTCTCTTTAAACCACCGAATCCCTCAACCTCGGTGTCCAATAACAGGTCTCCCGAAATTCTTCAAGCCCACCCGCATCCCACCAACTTCGCCTTCCGCTGATTTACGGGCTGTTCCGTAATGCCGAGCTTTCTTCCGAGGTTTATCCGTTGAAATACAGAGTCATCCGTCTTCCGAACCATCTGATCCGTCAGCTTTCCGCAATTGTGCCTCCGCTGATCCGATATATCCGTCTCAAAAATGGAAGTTGACGCCCCTTCGCCTGCCGCTGCCACCAATTCGGCCAATTCGGCCCCTTCGGCACAGGAAGCCGAATCTCTGGTTGTGGAAGACATTAAACAGCATTTCCTTTTGTTAGAAAAGTCAGCTGCCACATACGATCCTCGGTTTGTGCTCAAAGTGTTCCGAGATCTCGGAAGTCTTCGGAAAAGACTCACTCCGTCTGTTTTACAAACAGTTATCGCCGCTACATACGCTTCAGGTGACGCCACAGCGGCAATACTCGGCGAATACGTCGGCGGCGTTGCCGAGTCGTCCACAGACACGTCAGAAGCGGGCCCGGAAATCGATTTGTACCTCTATCTTCTCGTGCTTGTGTATTTATTAGACTCTCATGCAACGGAACAAAGCGTAGCATTCTCGGAAGCGGTGATTACCAAATTAGCATCGGTCAGGTCCCGTGCTTTGGATTATATTGCCGCAAAACTATGGTTTTATGTGGCTCGTGCGGCAGAATTGGCTGGTAAATTACCGGACATTCGGCCTAAAATGCTTTCAGCACTCCGAACTGCAACTCTGCAATACGACACAGAAACTCAAGCTTCCCTGATTACCCTGCTGCTTCGTAGCTATCTTTTGACCCAGAATTACCCTCAAGCGGCTAATTTAATCTCGAAAACGACTTTCCCCGAAAATGCGGCAAACGCTTTAGTAGCTAGATATTACTATTACTTGGCGAAAGTACACGCTATTCAATTACACTATTCGGATGCTCATGATTGTGCCATTTCGGCTATTCGGAAAGCACCACAGACTCCATTAAGTGCTGGGTTTGTACAAGCAGCTCATAAATTAAATATCGTAGTAGAATTATTAATGGGAGACATTCCTGAGCTTTCTGTGTTCCGTCAGCCACTTTTAGAGAAGGCTTTAGTGCCGTACCGAGCTGTGGCGCAGGCAGTGAGAGTCGGAGATTTACAGTTATTTGCTAAAACTGTGGCGCAGTACACCCCAGAATTAAAACGAGACGGGAACCTCTCTTTAGTGGCTCGGCTGAGACAAAACGTAATTAAAACTGGTATAAGAACGATTTCACTAACTTACTCTCGCATCTCGCTGCGGGATATCTGTATTAAGCTGCATCTCGGCTCGGAAGAGACAGCAGAATACGTCGTTTCCCGAGCTATTCGTGATGGAGTAATCGATGCAGCTATTAATCACGAGAAAGGGTACATGGAATCAAAAGAACTGCTTGATGTTTACGCTACTGATGAGCCTCAGAAGACTTTTGACGCCAGAATTCAATTCTGCATTGCTTTGCATAACGACAGTGTGAAAGCTATGCGGTATCCTGTGAGCACTTCGCGCGTTGATAACAAAGCGGATGAGGAGATGCGAGAGCGGGAGACTGATTTGATTTCTGAGTTGTTGGAAGGCGATTTCGATGGAGATGATTATTTGTAGTGGAAGAATGAAGAGATATAGGATAAGATAAGATAAGTTAAGAGAACATATCGTAAGCTATTCATATATGTAGGACGTAGGAGGTGGGAAAGGAGGAGACGGTGAGAAAGGAGGAGATGGAAAAGGAGAAGGCGATGGGAAAGGGGGTCTGCTGAGAATCCGAAGGAATCCTGAAGAAATACAAGGAGATGGACAATTGATAATTGATAATTGATAATTGATAACATAGTATGTACCATATACCATATGCTATGTACTATAGCTTGTGGAACCTCGAATAAATCTCTGTGAAATATAATAATAGGGATAGTGTATATATATGCCATCTAAAAGATATCTTGTAGCAGATACCATTAGCTGGGTATCAGAGCATTGAAAATCATAACAATACATATGTTATCACACTCATGTGTTCTACTTGGGGTACCGTGTTAAGAATAAAAGGGAATGAGAACCCTGAAGAGGACCGTCCAATGGAAAGGAGAAACCAAGCAATCAATTCTCCCTTTCAGATCAACTGGGGAGTTTTAGATTCTTCTTCCGGGAAGATCATCTGTGAACAATGGGCAGGCAGAGCAAGAAAGCCGTCATATCGAGGACAAGCAGACTGAAATCCTGTGGCAGCATGTCAAATTGCCAGTAGAATATCTGCAAAGAGATGTAATTAATCCTCTCAGGAGGACGGCAATGAAATCTCCTATATTACTCTAGCTGAACCACCAGGAGATCCCACAGAGCTGAGTCAACAGCATCACACATCCTTCAGACAACCCCTAATTCCTATATGTTCGTTACAACTATTGGCACAGCCATCACCAGCGGCCCTGGCAAGCCGAGATCGTCGCTGAAAAGCCAAACTCTCTTTCAGCAGGCTTACAGAGAAAGTAAAAATATCAGCACAACGGGAAAACAGCTCATCAGAGAATCTGTGAAGCGGAAGTAGAATGTCTTCACTACCTGATGACCTGGTGATATTTCTGCCACAGGAACTCTTTCTTCTTCATTTTTCCAAGTAAGTTTCACCATTTCCATACCAGAAACTCTCTGCGAATGCTCCTCTTCAACACGTCAGTTTCCAAGAAATTCCACAACACACTCTACAGTTATATCCATCATTTTCTTCCCTTATCTTCCTTTTCTGTCTTGGTTGCATTACTTCCTCCTCAGTTTCTTATCCTCTTTATTCACCACTCAATTTATTTTTCCCCCTTGAATCTCGTAATTCCTCTTCTTCTAAACTCTTCTGACGAACAAAGGTTCAAAAGAGAAACAGACAGATCAAAGCATGAATACTGAATGGTTCATCAACTACACACCTGACAAACTACCCATTTTACAATTTTTGCTTACACTTCTCCAGCCTCCAACTCATCCGCCTAAGAATACAGCCTAAATGACTCCTCCCGCTGATAAATCAGTCCTACAAATCAACAAACCTATCATACTCCAAAATTTAGACGGCACAGGCAAAAACAAAGACGCAGAACTCGCTAGATATAAACCAGGAATGACCGATTTTTTGCATACACATCTGAAAGATCCTAGCCTTAGTCATACAGAAACTGTAATGCTTGTAATGAACAATTAGGATATATAAACAAGTATATAGACATCCATACACATAATTCACCTATATATCCTAATGTTCCCTAAACCTGTCTGCCACTTCTCCGTCTTCTTCATTCGCCGATTGTAAACTCCTTCTCTTCATCTCTGCTTCATACGATTTTTCCGCAAATCGAAGCCCTGAAGTGTGCCCCGCCTCCTGCGACCCAAAAGGGAATCCGAAGGAATTATCATCATTGTTTGCACTAGAACTTCTATCTGAATCTCCACTGCTCCGTTGATCTCCCCCACTATCCGAACTTCCAGCCAATTCCCGAATTTCCCGCTTTTGCCCGTTTTTCGGCAGACTATCAACTTCATCTACAAACGCTACAGATCTGTGGCGGTCCGCCACTTCCTCAGCCACCCATTCGTCACCAGAAACGCCGCTCCGAGCCGAAGAATCGCAAATCTCGCCCTTTCCGCCATTTTCTTGACTATTTATCCCCTCATCACCCCCAGCTTCCTCTTCGGCACTCCCACCGCGCCTCCGCTCCACCCTTACAAGCTCCGCCACTCTCACCCATCTCCTTCTCCTCGTAAACTTCCCTGCGGGCCCGTTCGACGGGTTTCGCCACGTGTTATCAAAATAGATCCAGCCATCTTCAGCCCCCGGATCTGCCGTCACGCCACTCCGCCGGCCCGGCGGGACTACGAGAACTCCGCCAGCAGTGACATCGCATTTCCACGCCCCGTCTACCCACCGCCATTGTAACCCTTCCGCTGCCACATCCGGCAGGGCAAACTGGTCCGGAGATTCCGTCGGATTGAGGTATTCATCCGTCCAGGCAGAGCGCTCATAAGCTAGCAGATTATTCGTCCAGCCAATGCCTACCCAGCGCCTTTGGTTCTCCCAAATTACGTAGGTAAACTTCACGGGACCGTCGGCTTCCTGGAGCTGCAGCGGAAGAGCCGACACGTCCTGCACCAGCGACCGGAGCCCCCGGCGCGGGCCGCGCGGGCCGCGGGTGTAGTCGAGGGAAGTGAGGTAGAAAGCTAGCAGTCTTACGGTTCGGGAACGCCACAGAAGAGTTCGGATAACGCGGGCATAGAGGGAGTGATACGTGAGGATGACAAGTCCGGATAGCAGCGCCACAGAGGTGGGAGATAGCAAAAGTGTGGCGCAGCATACATATATAGGAGAGAGGAACACAGCGGCTATCGCTAGCCGTTTCACGTCATCTCCGGAAAGGTCTAGTGTGGCTATGGGATGGAGTAGCAAACGGAATCTAGCGGAGGCGTCGGCTAATGTATGGACTATTTCGTCGAGCGTTGGGTCTGGGCGGGCCGCTGCTGTGGCTTGGATATGTACGAATCCGGCAACTAGGCCAGCTGTGGCTACGGGGGCTAAGAATATAGTTAAAACTCGCCAGTATAGAACGGCAAGTGCGTATACAGCAACTACAATAACCCCGAGGTACGGGTCTTTGTGGGTCCATGTGAGCACGGCAAGACACGTGTCGACGGTGCGGATGAGCGGGTAAGCCGCTGCCAGCGTTTTAGCTACTAATGCGGGGGTTGTGGCAAGCAAAGGCGAAGAAGCGGTGTACAAGGCATCCGATGGTGGGGCGAAATTTGCGTATGTGGTGCCGCGGTGGCCCGAAGAGGACGCCGAGCCGGCGGCGGAAGAGCTGGAAGCCGAACCGGACATGGCAGAAACCAGGAAAGTGTCCACGGCTGCCATTCGGATGTCCAAAGTACTGAAAAGTGCGGCAAAGAGCGGCGGAACAGCGGAACAGCGGAACAGCCGAAGGCCGAGGACAGAGGTACAGCTGAGGTGAGACGCGACGTGCCGTTCGGTGATGCGGAGTTGATAGTCGGAAGCAGGAGTATCCGGGGCGCACAAAGGCTGGTAGACGGGACGATCAGGGCAGCAGAAAAGCCGAGATGCACGGAAAGTTGGGACGAAATTGCCGAAGACGCGGGGAAAGCGAAACGTGAGAGAGAAGAGGGGGTATCTGTAATGGGACAGGTATGGGATGAGGGGGGTGTCGGGAGACTGGAGAAGGAAGGGATGGAAAGTGAAGAAACGGCAGTATGAACGGCAGAGATGTGGATAAAAAGGAAGGTGGAATAATATTAGAAAGTCGGAGTGTAGTTTGGTGGGAGTATCTGCTCAGTGGGGCGTGCAGACAGCGAGAGGAAAAGAACTGATAAGTAGCGATATGAGCAATAAAAGATTACATAATCACATTTAAGATACGATGAGCTATACTGCAACAGTGCATGAAACATGCATACACGTGCATGCGACAGAGGTCGTCGGATAAGCCGAGGCAAACGGACATCTCTGTCAAGCCGCAACTCTACTTACTGTACACCACATTCTGCCAAACCTTCTGGCCTTCTCAGCTTGGGGCAAACTTCACCTCCATTTCTGCTACAGCTTTCTCAAGTCCATCTTTATCAAGCACCATAATATGGAACCGGGGAAATATTCCATAGTCCTGGAAAGTTCGCCTGGAATCGGCTTCCTGGCTGGTTTTCGTGAATTTGAATGACTGGTGATACTTGGCGTGCTTCTGCAGCACTTCGTCCTCAGGGTGGAAGAAAAACAACTGTTGAGGTTCATGCTTCACTTTCTTCGTCTTCTTCGTATCTTCTTCTTCAATCGATGTGCTTGCTTCAATGAAAGTCTTGGATATAACAATATAGTGGCCAAACTCGTAGGGTTCCTTATTCTCCACAGCTTTTGCTATCTCTGTTTGCAGCATTTTATACATTGGAGGCACAACTTCCACCGGCATATTGATAAGCCGTTCGCTAAGTATGAGACCTGTGCTGGTTTTACTTTGCGAGAACAGCTTCCTCAGAAACATGTTCATTTCCGGTGACTTGTTTGTCTTTTCCAGCATGTAGCTGAGCAGTGATTTCATCACTGGGGTGTCTTTATGCTGCTGAATGTTTAGCACAGTCAATAGAGCAAACGGATCACTTTCTTTACCATCGGTCTTGATAGTCGAGCCCAGCGAGCAATTCTGCAGCATCAGATCTGCCAGGGCACTCAGATCAAACAGCACAGCGTCTGAATCCAAGAGCTGCCGCATCAGATTGCGGTAAGCCTGAAAATCGATCTCGGGATTCGGATCGAAATAGTCAAAATCGATATTCACAATACGATCTTCTTCCGGAATAGATTCAGCGTCAGAATCGTCGCCAGAGTTATCCTGGGTCTCGGCGGCAACCGCTTGGGCCTGGAAATGAGTTAGCAGTTGAGCTTTTCATGACTTTCCGGCTAGTAGTATGTATATCGTACCTTTTCAGCCTCTTCGGCCAACGCCACGTCTTCCTGGGTTCTTTTCGACATGGTAGAATATGCTCCGAGGAAAATGTCAGGAAACCCCTTCTAGTTGATTTACTCCTAGTTTGGAGGCTGAAAAGCTGTGGTGCGGAGTTTGCCGAGTTTTTTTATCGGAACGCAACCCGAGATGAATTTTTCATGCTGGAGATAAAGTTTGGATATCTGCAGCAGGATGCACGGTATGCCTAATTGGGACGAGATGGAAGAGAGGTGCCAGCAAGAGCGGCAGATAAAGCAGGTATACGAGAAGGAAATTTATTATAAAAAGTGCAAAATCCTGTACATATCTGGCTGAAAAATGAGAATACGTTGTTCTTGCGAGAAAGAAAGTAAAATACATACAAGCGTGTTAGTGTTACGGCACACGACAGATTACATAATCACAAACTCCGTCATGCAAACTCATGCACGTCTCCAACCTTATTCGGACGAAGTTCCGTTAACCGAGAATTATCCGAGTTTTACACCGAAACAGCCTATTAAATATATAAAACTCCATACATATAGAACAGTAAGACCCACACTAGTTCTATAAGTCCTCCAGAAGCTCCGACAGCGTCCATTAACCCTCCTTTGCACTTCAACTCCGTCTCAGTCTTCCTCATTCCACTGCTCTTCCACCTGCTCCGTCTCCTCCTCTCCTCCTCTCCTCCTCTCCTCCTCTCCTCCTTTCCTCACTTCTCTACCTACGACATCAACATATTCACAGCCCAGTCCACACTCAGCGTCCTCAGGTCCGTGTAAGTCTGTCCAGTACCGACAAACAACACAGGGATCCCTGTAGCATATACCATATTCACCATACTACCAATCATATCTCCCACAGTATCACACTTAGAAATTATAAAGAAATCCAGTTTCCTGTTCTTTCCAAAGGCTTCATTAAAATTCCTTGCTTGCATCACAGAATCTGTACCAACTAAAGCTTCTCCTACCATTACTATCTTATTAGGATTAGCTGCTTTAGCAAATGACTCTAAAGGTGCCATCAAATGCGCATCATTGTGCCGACGACCCGCAGTATCCATCAGAACCACATCAAACCCATTTTGACCAGCAAATTTAATAGAATCACGTGCAATCCGAGCCACTAAATCAGCTCCGCCATACCCTGAAGAGAATAACTCAATCTTCCCGACGTTTTCCGCCTGTTCCGTCAATAACTTCAACCTCCGCACGTGTGTCTTCAATTGTTCCACAGCACCGGAACGGAAAGTATCGCATGCTACAATAAGCACATTAAACCCATTCTGCAGTAACCAGAATGCCATTTTAGACAGATTCGTAGACTTCCCAACCCCATTAACTCCTACAACTGACACCACATACGGAATTCCCTGCGCTTTGTGTTCCCGAATGTCCTGAAGAAGATTTGTAGACGTATTAGGCGTTAAAAGTGTCCGTAAAGAGTCAGTAATCGCCGATTTCAACGTAGCTTCCACAGAAGTCCAGGAAGCCGTCTTAGAACCCAACAATTTCTTCGAAGCAGACCGGCAGAGACCCTCGGCAACTTCCGGGGCAATGTTTTTCTTCAGTAGATGCTGCTGTAACGCTGCTACGGCTTTCTGCAGTTCAGATTCGGTAATAGTTTGCCCGCCAATAAACCGACGGAGGAAAGATCCCGAAGAAGAAGAAGTACCAGCGGAAGCAACAGAGGAATCACCGGAAGAACCCGATTTCGACCCGAGGATCTCCGCCAGTTCCGTGGAAAGCTCAGCGGGGATTACCGGGCCGGATTTGCCTTTAGCGGCCCATCCGTCGAGTTTCAAATTCTGTACGGCGGCTTCGTCAGCCCCCGCGGCAGTTTCCGAGTCACCTGAGTAATCCAGCACGACGTTTGCAGTATCCGCATCTAGCATTTCGCCGTCTGCACCCCATACGCGCTGTTTTTTACCCGATTTGGTCTTCCCTGCGCCACTAGCAGCCACCGGAGAAGCCGAACGAGTATTTGTATTTGTAACTCCCGAACCGGGCTTAGCGTTTGTATCCCGTTCCAATTCGGCTATGCGCACGTCCAGGAGCTGCGCGAGCTTCTCGGCATTTATTGCCGAAGCCGGGTAAACTCCGTTCCGTCTGTTATCGAGTACAGCAGACAGACAGCACGATTCAAATAGTTTCTTCGTATCTGACACAACTGCATCCACCAGGGCCTGAGATACGCGGGCCAGATTGGCATAGGCAGCTACGTAGAACACCTGAAGTCCAGTTTCATAGGTTTCAGGCCAGTATTTCAATGTATAATTGTTTTTCGTAAATGTCTGTACTGATTCTGATCCGAGGGCTCGGCCTAGTATGCTGGAATCGGCTATAAGCGTGGTGATGAAGGAGCCGAGCAGCGCATCAAGCTGTGTGTGGCTTAAAGAGGATACCAGAGATTCGTTTTTGTACAGAACGATGCCCGAGGCTGTGAAAACACCGAGATAGTCGAGCATTTCGGAGGAAAGGACGGTGATGTGGCAAAGCAATGAAAAACTGATGGTTCGCAACAGCCAGAGAGGGGTAAAATCGTGGGTAATAAAGATTATATCAGTTTGATGATGTTCTAGAAGTCAGCGGGATACCCGAGATGCTGTTTCCGTGCGGTTTTCGGATCGGCTTTGAATGCCGAATTTCAATCGTGCCGAACCGGACGATAAAGTTTCGGGACTCTGCGGGCAGACGCGCCTTCTGCAGGGAGATGCAGGAGGACAGCTAAGGTGAATAACAGAAGAACTGCTTGAGAAATCCGTCAATAAACCACTTTTTCTCATAAAGAAAATACACATTCTTACTTTCCAAATGCAAAATATACTCTGAATTAAACCTTTTCCACTCCTTTCCACTCCTTTCTCCGCTCAACCACCCCCTTATCTCCTTCCTCCCTTCCTCCATACACACCTCGCATCTCACCGCCCATCCGCCCCCCTACGACGAGACGCGAAGCTCGCCTCAAATTACCCTACAAATCTCCATTATCACAGAGGATCGAAAAACCCCGTTGCCTCCAATTGCCACTACTCGGAACGGGCCGAAACGACAGCGGAACTGAATTTGTGGATACCGAGACACTAGCGGGAGTATCCGAGACATCCGCGCTGCCATCTAATTTCTTTTCCGACCACAAAACCTATCCGAAACCGATAGATTGGCTGAAGTAAACTGAAGTATACTGAAGTAGTCTCAACTCACTATAACTACACATTAATATGTCTTCTTTGGAGGAAATTGACGCCCAGGAGACGGCCCGCCAAGCTGCCGAGCCGAAAGACCAGCAGGACGACGAGTTTGACCAGGAGATTCTCCGTTCTTCTACCGAGGATATCATTGCCCGAACAAAACTGCTTGAAAATGATATCAAAGTAATGAAATCTGAAGCTCAGAGGCTCAATCACGAGAAAAATACCATGCAAGAGAAGATAAAAGACAGCAAAGACAAAATCGAAAACAACAGGCAACTGCCCTACCTTGTAGGCAACGTTGTAGAGCTTCTGGACATTGAAGCAGACGAAGAAGCAACAGAAGAAGGAGCTAACGTAGATTTAGATTCAACTAGAGTAGGTAAATCAGCCGTAGTTAAAACGTCAACACGCCAAACTGTGTTTCTGCCACTTATAGGTCTGGTGGACCCGCAGGATTTGAAACCAGGCGATCTTATAGGTGTAAACAAGGATTCCTATTTGATTCTCGATAAACTACCAGCAGAATACGATTCCCGTGTGAAAGCTATGGAAGTAGACGAAAAACCTACCGAAACATACTCGGATATCGGCGGGCTGGACAAGCAGATTGAGGAATTAGTAGAAGCGGTAGTTCTGCCTATGAAACAAGCAGATAAATTTAAAACTCTAGGGATTAAACCTCCAAAGGGCGCTCTTATGTATGGCCCACCAGGAACTGGGAAGACTCTGCTAGCACGAGCGTGTGCAGCACAGACAAATGCTACGTTTCTGAAGCTGGCAGCTCCACAGCTTGTCCAGATGTTCATTGGTGATGGTGCTAAGCTTGTAAGAGATGCGTTTGCCTTAGCTAAAGAGAAAGCTCCTACTATTATCTTTATTGATGAGCTTGACGCTATTGGGACTAAACGGTTTGATTCTGACAAGTCAGGAGATCGAGAAGTGCAGAGGACGATGTTGGAACTGCTGAATCAGCTTGATGGGTTTGGATCCGATGATCGAGTGAAAGTTTTAGCTGCTACTAATCGAGTTGACGTTTTAGACCCTGCTTTGCTGCGATCTGGACGTTTGGATCGTAAGATTGAATTCCCATTGCCTACCGAGGAAGCTCGGGCGAGTATTTTGCAAATTCATTCTCGTAAGATGACTGTAGAGAGTAATATAAATTGGCAGGAGTTAGCTAGAAGTACAGATGAGTTTAACGGAGCTCAATTGAAAGCTGTAGCGGTGGAAGCTGGAATGATTGCGCTGAGGAATGGGCAGAGTGTGATAAAACACGAGGACTTTGTCGATGCTATATCGGAAGTACAGGCGAGGAAGTCGAAGAGTGTGTCTTTCTATGCTTAGTGGGAGTGTATAGGTAATAGCATTCAATAAGATGGAAGTGATATGTGGGCTAGCTGTAGAGAAGGTGTGGGATGGGGAGGATGTGGCTTTAGAGGAATGAGGTGATAGGAGGTGATAGGAGGTGATAGGAGGTGATCTGAGATATGAGATACTATGAGATGATATGAGATGATATGAGACCCTCAATAGTAGATTCTATGTATACTGGTGCTTCTTTCCGAATAAGTGAGAACCGTGGAGAGAACGCTGGTCACGAGTAGAAAACGCGTTGGAGCTCTAAGCTGTGTACGGAACTACGTAGTGTTCTGCTGGATTCTGACAAGCAGGATACCTCTGGGCAGAGAAGAGTATGCCGAGTTCCGTACTGTAGGGATGGCAAGAAGGAATATCGATATAGTAGCCCGAGCTCCTATAAATGTACTACCAGACTTAGCAAACTGTACAGGTGAGATATTTCTGTTCGAGTCTGAGGGAATTACAATTGGTGATCTTTTCTTATGGTTCTGGATAATCGATTAGTGATTTGCTTTGAGGTGACAAGCTATTCATCCTTTTTCTTTTGTTTCTCATCTAAAATTCAGAAAGTAAAAGGGAGAATACACTACATACTCCATCTATACTGTAATTAAATCCTTTCTGGCAATTTCAAAGTTTGCTGCTCTAAGGCTGCTCCAGTTTCAAATTTCATTTCAACGAAACGTTTGGTTTACTTTGCTATTTTCCAGGTAATAAACGATACAAATCACTCCGTTTTTCTCTCTGTCTAAACCAAAAAGTCTGAGGATATACGATTGAATTCTGAAAAGCCCAACTGCGGTTTTGTTTGTTAGATTTCTCCTCTTTTCACTCATAACGGTAAATCAGAAGAATTTGCAAGAATACTGACTGAAAAGTCTAAAACCTAAGTTACTATGAAAAATAGAGAAGATAGTGAAGAATAAAAAACCACAGGACATCGGGGAATGAATAAAATATCTAGTAGTCGTTGTTATATTACAGTGTACCCTACTATCCTAAACTCCTGATACTCCTTTTAACACTACACCTTACTGCCTCTATCAATTCCTCAGTTTACCACCCATCTATTTTGGTCTTCCTCCTCTATTCTCTACCTCTACTACTTCAACTCTCTTCATAAAATCCACCTATACAGCACATTACATTCTACGCTATTATACACTCCACACAGCCTATACTGACCCTCCTAATCCCAGTAAAAAATCTTCCCATTAAGTCCAGCCATCGCTACTTTACTGCTCTCCTTTGGATGCGCAGCAACAACCGTGATAGCCTTAGAATCTACAGGCAACTTCTTAGCTATTTTACAGTTCTTCCAGTCCCAGAAAGTGACACTCCCAGTAGTATCGCCACTGAAAATGTACTTCCCATTAGGAGAAAACCCAATCTTTGTAGCTTGCCCTGTAGCGTTGTGCCCTTTAAACAGCTTTTTCTTATTCTCTCGGAACTTCCCAGCGTCCGTAGCAGAGAATACGTGAATCTCGGACGCGAGAGACTGGAATGCAACATATTTACCACTAGGATGCAATTCACCAGTCGGCATAGAGTACTGGTGAACGTCGGCAATGAATTTAATAGGCACGTTGATCTTCCATTCCCAAACTCGAATACTGCGATCATCAGAAGTTGACATAAATCGTTCGTTGTTATCAACAAACACCAGAGAGTTTACAGAAGACAAATGGTGATCATACGTTTGCACAACTTCTCCTGATCGGATATCAAACTGCTGGATTGTCCTATCAGACATTCCAGCAAGGAATTGGTTGGATTCCGCCGGTTTAGGATTGAATCTTATACAATTTGCTACCGATTTACACTTGATACCTCTAATACACTTACCAGTTTCTGTATCCCATTGCTTAATAGTCTTGTCAAAACTGGAACTGATGAAATGCGTCCCGTCCCGGTTGAAACACAAATCTCGGATAGCTACTTTGTGGCCAAAATAACCCCGAAGATGTTCCCGTTTGTGGTGACAATCCCAAAGCTGTATTTTCCGATCATTACCGCCCGACAAGAGCAAATGACCCGAATTCGGGAAATAATTCAAGCATGTCGTGCCCCCTGCATGCCCAGACCACACATGTACTTGTTTTTTCGGTAAAAACCACTCTTCCGCCGGAGTTTCCCTCAGTAAATCTACGTCTAAATCCTGTGGCACGTGCATATACGTCCTGCCGAGGTAATCAAACTCTTCCGAACCGAAAAACCGTGTAGTCTCAGCCGGTGGCGCAGCTTTCACAACTGTAACCGCAGATTCCGGTTCCGAGTCTCCCGACACCTCGGAAGGTTCCGACGGCTCTTCCGCCGACCAGTCAGACTCCGATTGTGACGATTCATACTTCGCCCAAGGCCCACGGTACGCTGCTTCGCCTTCAAACACGCCAGCGTCACCCTTTTTCTGCCGTTTCGGTTTCAGCGTCCGCCGTTCCGTCCGGGAGTGCCGGATTGTGGCGAGTGTTTGGTGATTGTGCGCTTCGGCAGCGGAAACGTCTCCGACAATGGTATTTTGTGTACTGAAATCGGGATTCTGGGCATATCCGAGCGTCTGGAAGGTCCGATACTGATTATTGAACGTGTAGTCGTCAAAAGCTTCTGGCTGGACTGTCCCGGTGAGTACCTTTTTCGTTTTTAGGCCAGATTCGGCGGTTTCAGACGCAATGAGAGCCGATGAGGTCTTTTGAGTGAGAGCTGAGGAAGATTGCTGATTTGTTAGTAAAACAGGAATGAATAAGGGGTGAAAAAGGCAAGGAAACACAAGCGGGGAAAGCGGGAAAAACGTACGTCGTTGTGGGATAATTCAATCTTCGGCCGAGGGCGGAATTCCGGTGCCGATGGGCCGTCGGAGTCGGAATCGGAGCCGTAAGCGACCAGAGACATTAGTGGAGCCGAGAAATGACGGAGTGCACAGACGGGAAGCGGGATGCCAGAATATGGGGGATTTTCGGTTTCGGTTTCGGCTGGATAATCCGGGAGTTTCGGCTATATTCGGGAAAATCTCGGTAAAGTGGGAAAAACTCGGAACCACAAACTACGAATCCTCGGGCGGATTAATTTTGATGTTAAGGGAATCTCCGATGGGACGGGAAATGGGACAGAGGCGGATCAGAGATTCTCAGTGTAAAAACTACGAAAATAAGCCGAAAAATGCGGCATTTGAGAACTGCAGTTAAAACTAGAAACACATAATGAGCTCTGGTATTTTATATACCAATTATATTATATCCAAGGACGCTATTTTGCTGATTTATTGGCTGTTTTGTTCAGTTCATCCCTATAGAGAACGTCAGTTAGTATAATACAACACCAGGAATCTTATCACTATGACAAAAGCTGCCTACCTCAGTTTGCTAGCAAAACTATCCTCTGCATTGTCTTCGTCGTCCCAATCCTGTTCCCATAAATGCTCAGGAACAGTGCTAGCGCCTATAGTTGCAGATTCCTCCCAGTCTTTCATTGTTAGTTTCCAGTGTAACCAGCGATCAATCACATGTGAGCAGCCAGCCTTACCTTCCACGGGGAAGTCCTCAAACTCGTCATCGTCTTCGAGAGTCACCAGAGTGTTTTTCGTATCGGTAGCACCGCTAGCTGTGGCTTCTTTGTCTTTCACTTCTTTCTCCGTAGTGGGAGCTGTTCGATCTTTGCTCGACATAGCGCGCTGCTGTTGTATGATCCTTGAGTGCAGTGATAGGTACACCGTTTCTGATGATATGCTGAAGGTGCAGTCTGAGATTTACGTCGATTGTAACCAGAATTCTTCGGTTGTGAGTACAGTGGCATCGCAAAGTGGCGTAATTGAACAGGAAGACCTTTCAAACATCACGTCTCGCTTTATGGGCATGCAATGTTATGCACAGTTTTGACTCTTTGCATTTACCCGCAGCGACTTGCATGGACCTACAGCAAGATACATTCACCTGCATAAACTTTAATATTTAGCCGCGGCTACAGCTCTGTATTCGGAAATGCAACGGTTTGGAAACATCACGTCTCCCTGCGCTCCCCCGCACGTTTTCAGGAAAAATTTCTTCATTGAGTGAGTGAAATTATTAAGTGAAAAATCGTTCTCGAATCGTGGGGTATTCGGCTTTTAAACTCCTTTAGAGCTGTCATTTCAGCTCTTAGGAGCTTTCGATACTCATAAGCAGTCTGTGTGGACACTTATATCTGGTGTAAAGTGGATGTCTCGCTGTATACATCATCATACGTTTTTTACTCTCCGACTACTTGCCGTTCACCCCACTCTTCCTCTTCGTCTTCTGAGCCGTTCCTGGAGTCTTCCCCGATATTTCTCAACCTCAACTTCTACAATGTCAGTCAGCGAACTACAGCTGGCCGAAATGGCCAAGAAACAGTCAGCGTACCGAGCTGTGGATGAGCATTTCCCCGAGAATGCTAAAGTCATTGGAATTGGATCAGGAAGCACAGTAGTTTATGTTGCGGAACGTATCGGTCAGCTGCCGAACAAAACGTCCTTTGTGTGCATTCCAACTGGGTTTCAGTCCAAGGGACTCATCCGGGACAACGGCTTGATCTGTGGCTCAATTGAGGACTACCCAGATATCGATGTGGCATTCGACGGAGCTGATGAAGTGGATACTGATTTGAACCTCATTAAAGGTGGCGGAGCTTGCCTATTTCAGGAAAAGCTTGTGGCGTCTTGTGCGAAAAAGTTCATTGTGGTGGCTGATTACCGTAAAAAGTCTACGAATCTCGGAACTCAGTGGTTGAAGGGAATTCCTATTGAAGTGGTCCCGTCAGCTTTCGCTAAAGTAACTCAGGATCTTTTGGCACTCGGAGCGGAAACTGTGGTTCTTCGGCAAGGTGGCGCAGCAAAAGCGGGGCCTATAATTACCGATAACAATAATTTCCTCATTGATGCTCATTTTGGTGCAATTTCGGACGTATCAGCGCTGCACAGTAAGATCAAAGCTCTGATTGGAGTTGTGGAAACTGGATTGTTCCCTGGGATGGCTGATGCCGCCTACTTTGGTGAAGCGGATGGGTCTGTTTCCGTGAGGGAGAAGTAGGAAGTGGAAAGTGGAAAGTATGAAGAAGTATTTGTAGAGAAACTCGTATATACTAATGGGGAATGATGTCGACGAGAAATGATAGAGTTTGTAAATTATGAGAATGAATTTGAGTAAGAAACGTAGGTGGGGTGCTTTAATGGTGTGATTATACCATATATTTATCAGATTTTGCTATGACGATTGCTGATTCCTGTGTTTAGAACTAAACAGAGCACCTATATGAATAGTTGATGGTGGTGGGTAGAGTGTAGTACCATGTGATTGCATGAATACTCTAAGCTGATAGAAACGACAAATGGAAAACCAGATTTACTCTGCGAGCTTCGTATAGACATATATTATCTCTTGGAAAACTACACTCAAATTCTGGGAATGCCATATTGTATAAATAGTATCCCACGCACCATAATCATGAGGCTTTGGCTTTCAATCCTACTCAGTTAACAGACGGTTATCGGACAGAAGAAACCCTTGTCATTGTAGCTATCCGAATACTAATTCATTAGTCAATTCCCATCCATAATCTACACATATCATCTTTATATAAGAAGCGGGCCGCTGCTAGTTTACCAGTGAACTCTATCAGTGGAATTCTGACTAAAAAAAAAGGCCGAAATCAACTGACCCACTGATATAGCTTCCATATCGTTTCCCAGTACATTATTCCTACCAATTTTCAACACTGGCTGGGCAACTCAACATCACAGTACCTTTCGCTCTTAATAGTGTAAGCAGTACATACATGTCGTGCTATTGGGGTATAAATTCACCAGATTCATCCATCCCTGAGTCCCACAGACCTGGAGCAACATCAAAGCAGGCTCGGTAGATTAGTAGAGGAGGCACCCTGCTGAGCTGTAAGATTTCGTAGTTGCTGGCTGTTGTAAATGCACAAATTGACTGAATAAACAACGTAGTATCCCATTAAAGATCCAGCCAGACATTAAGAGACCCAAACCAGCAATTGACCATCACACCGTCTCAACCACTCATCCCGCTCCCCTCTTATCTGGGATCTTCTCAGCTAACCACGTAAGTCCTTCAGTCAAGCCCCTCCCGGCCAGAGCACAGCACGGCACCACACACCATGCTCTGTCGTCAAATTGGCTCAGCTGTAATTCTTCTTCTACTTGGCTCGGCTTAGCAGCACCGGGAATATCCTGTTTATTAGCAAACACCACTAAAGGAACACCGCGCATCTCGTCATCCTGTAGTATCCTTTGTAATTCCCGTCGAGCCAGCGGCATCCGAGATAAATCCGAGCTATCAACTACAAATACAAACCCGTCAGTGCCAGCGTAGTAATGACGCCATAAAGGGCGGAACTCCTCCTGGCCTCCGACGTCCCATACGTTGAAACGGATATTCCGGTAAACTACATGTTCAACGTTGAATCCTACAGTAGGTGTTACTTGAGATGGAGCTCGCTGCTTGAGTTTCAGTGCATAGAGGATCGCTGGTTTGTTAGTATTTTAGAGATTTAAACAGGGGAAGTTCAAGTTAGCGAAAATTGAGATGTTCAGCTGAGTGACTTAGATATTACCGAGGAAGCTACTTTCAATACACTTCCATCTTTCCTATCTCTGTTTCCATTTCCTCATTTTCCAAACCCGAGACGCTCACAGCAAAAAGAGAATCCACCAGAGAACCGACCAGAGATCTCAGAAACCATTCTGGAGGATAGAGTAGTGTAAAATGTGCTTCTGAAACGCCAGAAAGCCGAAAAACGTATCAACTATCCCCAGTCAGAGGGTTTTTCGGTATTTCCAGCTTCAAAGACAGCCGAATTCCAACTTCTTATTCTACCATCCTGAGATCCTTTGGCAGACCTTCAAATCAGGGAAAATAATCTTCCCAGATTCACGCACACTTCAGCAAGTTTCCTCATATTTTACGCTGTACGCCCGCCAGAGTCCCGCCCTCAACTTCGGCTTCAACCCATAATCGTTTTTACCACTCTTTCCGTCGCTGCCACTTACTTGTCTTTCCTGCTGCGTCAAGCCCAAGTATGAGAATTCTGAGTCGTTAGTACTTTGTTCGTTGATAAAAGTGGAAGAAGCCGTAATTTTCCAAGAATTGGGATAACGCAATTCCAATCTGAAAAGTAGAGAATGAACTGAGTCGATAAAAGACCAGAATATGAACAGATGTTAAGAGATCAACCATTCGTTCTTCTTTCGTTCGTTCCTTCGTTCGTTCCTTCGATAGACTCCTCTAAATTCTTTCCCATTTGAACTGATAACCGACTCTCTTTTTTCTTTATCCCCTGGTTCAAATTAACATACCTGACTTCCCGACTCCCAAATCGTTTGCTCTGCTCTGTTAGTTTGCTCTCTTTTCTTCTCTCCTCTTCTCCTCTCCTCTTCTCCTCTCCTATCTTTTCTCCTCCTCTCCTCTCTTCTCCTATCATCACATACAAATATACGCGACAAAATTCCACCCATTTCTAACCTTCCAAAAGTATCTTATCACAACAAATTACTATATCAATCCAGCTGTTCCCTTTATACGACTGATTCCTTTCAATGTAGCTCTACCTGGCTGGCCACAGCACCCCTCAGCTGAAGAACGTCTGCTATTCCTCTACTCTCCTTCAACTCCAGTATTTTCTCGTCGTTCAACTCAAAAAGGGACCGAAATGCTTCAGTTTGATACCCAGAAGCTGCTTATCCCTTATCGGCTTATCGGCTTCTCAGTTTGATAGCAATTCACAGCCGTTAACAGTGGATATCAGAAGGCTGAAGATCGAGGATAGGAAGATACCAGGACTAAGAAGGACCTATGAGTATCCAATAGTGAATTGAGTAATATACCCCGAAACTAATATATAAAAGAGACCTTTCTAAAGAGATTTTCTCGTAGTTTTGTAGAGAATAATAAAGCAATCAAATCCACTGAGCCGGCTTATCGGATTCCTTCGACGTCCTCGAAATCATTTCGAATCCTAACTGAAATTTCATTCTGTTTCTGATCTTATATGATCCATTCTTGCTGTTTGTTTGGTAATATACTTATATACTTATATATGGTTATTTTATTTCCTGCTATTTTATCATTTATTTTCAATCTTTCCTGTCTTTTCTCTCATCCTGTATTTCTTCATCGTCTATTTTCTTCTCCAGCATTCATTACTCATGACATTTCCAACGTTCCAGGCCCCTACAACCCTGCGTAGAATCATCATTCTGTTAACCTCCAACTGAATTTCAGTTTTGGCCCGCAATGAATGATTATAAATCACCAGTTATATGGGGAAATGGAAGCTAAACGGCAAAATACTCCTGATCTTGCCGGTATGCCACTTTATACACTCCAACAGCTCGGTAAAATCTGCTATCGTTGACTGTTCTGCCTTTCCAGTTATATACCGCTGTTCATCATATTTCTATCATATTGTGCTTCGCATTCCCTCCAAGCTGAGTCTTTTATCCTCAGCCATTACGCTTATTTACTGGTAAACTATTACAAATCCATCAGACCTGTCTGAATGAATGTATTGAGCCTATATGATGTATACTCGTAACCTATAATCACGCTTCTGCTTCCTATCTTCTCGACGTCCTTCGTTTCTCCTGCTTCCCTCAAATACTTCCAGTGATTGCTGCTATCCAAGTAGAATAATAATTGACATACGATATACCATTACACTGGAACGGAAACAGATATTAATACAAAAGATCTCTTCAAGTCCAAGATATTCGATTCAATTATTCCCGTTTGAATTTCCTGTGCTTACACTTATTGCCAGCTCTACTGTTCTACCACATTCTACATTTCTATCTCTAGCCCCACATTTTCTCGATTTTTTCCTTCTTATTGCTCACTCCTCCTTTCCATATTCCACATTCCCGCACTTTTTTCTTCTTCTATCTCTTCCATTTCTTCTCACTTTATTATCACCTTTCTCCTCATTCTACGCTCTCATCTCCTCTCTTCCTGTTTTCCCCCTATAAATTCTCCTTGCTTCTACGGTTACCCATTCTTCCACCTTCTACGGCACATCATCCTCACAAACTCCGCACATACGACGTCGGAAACAACCCAGTAACCCCATTCAACTCCCCCTCAGTCCACCCATCACCAGAATCCTCCTTGGTAACCAATATTTTGTCCCCTGCGGCTATACTGAGCTCATCGCTCCCCTGAGCGGCATAAGGGTACAAAGCCTGTACATATTTAACCTTCCGAGCTCCGCGTTTCGGTGCCACTTGCGGGCCGACGCGCCTTCCGCCTCCTCCGCTCGGCCCGCCGGTTGATTCTGACGTACTAGTGCTGAGAATCGACTCAGCTGGTCCATCAGATATCTGGATATAACTAGTAGGTACCAGGCCTTCCTGACCTGTAGTTTTACACACTTTTGTCCATCCTGATCCGTCATCGGGTTCTACAACTGTCATCTCGTCTCCTGGTTGTACATCAAGCTCGTCGGAGCCCTGCGCAGCGTACGCATATAAAGCGCGGGCAGTTGATATACTGAGGACGCTGGAAGTCGTATTTGCTCTTGGTTTGTTTCTACTGAGCACTGAGGTGAATCTTCCTAAACCGCCAGACTTACCTGATTTAGCAGATCTACCGGATTTACCAGAGAACACTGAAACGGCATCGTCAGTTGCTGCCGTTCCTGCGTCTTTGCTTTTACTATGTTTACTGCCATGCTCGTATTTACTACTTTTCCCCAAGAAAAACAATCTTTTGTGCTTCTTTTCAGCTACTCCAGCAGCCAGAGACAAATCTTTATCCCCCGCTGCGGCTTCTATAGTTTCTACTTCTACTTCAGCTGCTACTCTCTTTGTATCATCAAAAGCAAAAGTCTTGAGAGCTGACAGGTATTTACTTAGCACTTCCAGGTATCCTGGGCTGCCCTCTGTTAATACAGCTTTCTTTTTTTCTGCGAGTTCCCGCAGTTGTTCCTTCTCAGTTTCCGTAATCTCCTCGTACTGAGTGTAAGCTCTAGCAGCCTGATCTAGTCTTTTACGTAGTACTTTCAGTTCTTCTTCCCCGGTTATCATATGCTCGTCATCGTGCCATACTGGGGAAGGTACATAGTAGAAATCTTCAGGTTCTTTCCACTCTGACAGGTTGTGTTTTACAAACATTGCTGTATCCAACGTTGGATGATTCTGAGATACTACATCTTTATACGCATCTATACTAGAGCAGCATCGGCCGTACATAGCAGCCTCTAAGTCTCCTGCTGCGTTCCAAAACTCCTTTAATCGTTGTACTCTTGTTTCATTTAATTCCTGTAACCCGTCTAACACTTCTGGTATGTCTTGATAATAGTATTTATCTTTTAAACGATTAGCAATGTTGATTTTAATGATGTACAAGTTTTTAGCATCGTTCATAGCCCATTCTTTCTCCTGCAGTTTACGAGCTGCTCTGTCTTTCTTTAAATCAAAAGATTTCGATTGTTTGGACCTTTGATTCTCCATAGATTGACAGGCAGCGTCGTAAGCTGCTTTGCTCTTCTTCAGCTCTTCGTAGTGCTGATCTCGTTCTTTAATGAGCCGTTCGTTGAACTCAGCATACCTGCTCCGTAGAGTTTCATGACGAGCTGCTACGCCTGCTATCTGATCAGCTATTTGTAGGGAGATTTCCCCGGCAAATCTGCTACGTTCTTTTGCCATTATCTCGGTTTGGGTCAGCACTTCTGTCCATGTCACTAGAGAAGCGGATTCCAATGACCCGGGAGTTATTTTAGGTGTGTCACCGACTGATAAGGCGGTGGATATTTTAGCTTTACGTTTGAAATATTCGCTACAGAGAGCTTGCAGCTTTGTAGAGTATTCTTTCTCAATAGCTGCTCGTTCTTTGTAGAAGCTTTGGATGTCTGACATCCACTGGATTCCATTTTGGACCTGAAGAGTTAGTAGGGAGCGGGAAGATGTGGGAGGAATGAGGGGAAAAGAGGGGGGAGAGAAAGGAGAGGAGAGGAAAAGAGGGAGAAGGAGAAGAATGAAGAAAAGATATGAGGAAAAGAAATATATACAAAATGTATACATTTACTATCATCAACGCATATTTTCAACTTTCCGCTACTCCAAAATTCAAACCGGCTAATCGAATATTTCCAGATTCAACTAATTGAATTTGATTTACTAGTAAAAGAGTAGGAAAAGTAAAAGAATGAAAGAATTGAGATCGATTTGCACGTTTGTAAGGAATACGAAGGGGAGAAAAGATGTAAGAAACAACTATGAGGATAGCAATAGTTGAGTCAAACTTGAAAGAAACATGAGATAAATATTAGATGAACAACATCACTATAGTCTTCAATAGAACAATAAAACGTACACACAGAACTTTCGACGGTGACCTGCTTGAAATGAAGAATGGGGAGACATAGAAGGTAGAAGGAAAGCAAAAAACCATTAAAACTGAGTGAAAAATAGTAAGAATATTCAAAAATAGTAAATAAGCTGTGAGAAGTTGTAAGAAATAGTAGTAAAAACCAATAAGAAGCAGTAAGAACCAGTAAACCCCATAAAAAGCAAGGAAAAGTAGTAAAAACATAGTAAAATCACGTAAAAACCAGAACAACAAAGGTAAAACTGATGAAACCCAGCAAATATAAGTGAAAACAACAAAAGATCAATAAAAGAGCCAAGCGAAACTCTGTAAACCCCATAAAAAACCAGTAAACAGCAGGAAAAGCTGGTAGAACTCTCTGAAACCAACTAAAAACCAGCTAAAACCCATATAAAAGATAGTAAAACCCAGTAAACTCATTAAAAGAACCCAGTAGACCGAATTAAACCCAAGGAAAACTAATAAACCTCTGTAAAACCTAGTGAACTCCTGTAAAACCTGCCTTTAAGAACCCCTTTGCCCATTATTTCAGCTCTCATATCCAATCCTCCCCTGCTAAGTTCATATAAACAGCATAGAACAGACAAATGAAAGTTACAATAAAGTACAATTTACCCGAGATTCCACCAAAAAATACTCGAAATGCCAGAAATACCAGAAATACCAAAAATACCAGCATTTCCCCGTACTTCCATTCCTAACACTACTGATTACTCCTCTTCTTCTCTCTCAATCCACTCAGCAAAGACACTAAACGCCTGACATACCCATTTATCTGTTTCCTTATAAGCATCCTGTTTTACCACCCTGTTAGCATCCTTTATTACTATACATCACATCAAATGATGTTGGGAGATTCAACTATACTCTCTGGCTATCTTTCTATAACATTCTATCTCATAAGATCTATCCTTTCACAATCTTTCCATACCTTCAGCTCGTTCCCAATGCTGACTTCGACTTTATTTTCGTCCATTATGTTGTATTTTCACGTATTTTACAGCGCCAAGCGCAATGTAGAGGGATCAACAAAGAACAGGCTGTTTGCTTATGATAATGAGGAGTATGTTGAGCAAATCGTTGGTTAAAACACTTTTAGGCAGCAAAATGCAGGCAAATGCGACCTTCTGCAGATCAGAGAGCAACAGATTTGTCCCAAAATAGCAGATTTTATGGGTTTAAACGCGTCTAAAAGATGGAAATCACAGTGGATTTATTCAATTGATAACGAATACTATGGAGGTTTGATAGTTGAAATCTGAAGTTAGAGAGGAGAGGTGATAGTATTTGGGAATACGTAATCAGAAATAGAGGGGGTAATCTGGGGAATGAAGCGAGAGTGTAACCGTGTTTAGAGGTATCAGAGGCGGAATTGGGGATATTTGAAGGAAATATTAAGTAGAAAATGGGGGTAGGAGGTATTAATCTGAAATTTATTAAAGATTGAAGCAGATTGAGAGGTATCTTTGAGGATCTCAATTGACTACTCTGAGCTGTTCGACGGATCATCGCGTGAGAGGAGACGTCATGTTGGGCTATAGCGTGTAACGCGTATTGAGTTGTTAGTTAACGAAGAGTTTCGAATATTGGAGACTGAAAAAAGTAATAATATACTGATTTCTTTATCAATAGACCCTTTAATATATGTATGTATTAAAGTATGAAGCTGGGAAGCTGAGCACGTAGCTAGGATCGCGCCATATCTCTCAAGATATGGAACAGAGGTGAATGGCAGGACACGATCTGGAGTTTCATGCAATTAGACGGAAACAGACTGAAACAAGACATGCGTACTTATCTGGAAGTAGTAGCAGGTGTGGAAATTGCACGGATAACCGATATAATTGCTTGTAAACCCAGGAACAAGTATTTGCTTGAGATCAAGTGAATCAAAGATTATGCTAATGAGAACCACAGATCTATTTCTATTTTCAATTTCACGAACAAGTGGGAGTTTGGCCGAGTGGTCTAAGGCGCCAGCTTCAGGTTCTGAGAATCTGCTGGTCTCGAAAGAGGCGTGAGTTCGAACCTCACAGCTCTCATTATTCTTTTTAATTTTTTTCTATATTTTATCTTTTCAATGTCGTATTTATTTATTTCGTTTAGATTTTGTTATTTTTTTATTCATTTATTTATTCTTCTTTTGTTTAACACTGCTGTCTTTCCTGGAAAAAGACTGAACAAAAATTACAATGTATCCTCTGATCTTTCCTGTAGAATGCTGCTACTCAACTTCCAACCTTTGATGCCATTTCACCGAATCAAAAGTCTGTCTCATCACTACAAATTTGATACAAAATGGTGGCTTTTCAACCTCCAAATTTTGGATGCTCATTATAGACGTTTCTATATATCTTTCTCCTTATTATTATAACCTCCCTGAACATATCAGGTCGAATGCATTCAGATTTTTATTTGATTTTTCTTAAATGCCAGTCAGTACAAGAATATATTAGTACTGGCTCTCCCAGAACCTCACAGACCTAATAAATCCAGCATTGATTCCATTCTAATCTTTGGTGCCGCTTTTCAGTTTTATTTAGCATTCTCAAAGGCAGCCATCCGGTCCTTTAAGGATAAACCTTCAATATTCACTGTCGGCGTAGACTGCTTGGACTCCCGAGGTACTACCTTTTGCGGCGTCAGTGGCGCAGCCTCAAAATCAAGATGTCCAGCTGCCAAAGCCACAGGCTTCCGTGGTACTCGTGGTGGAGATTTATGTGGCTGCCGCTCGGGAGATACAGAGTGAGACTTCTCTGAGCTAGAGCGAACCTCCGAAGTTACCGCCACCGGATCGATAGCTGGCAGCGCCACAGGAACTCTGCTACCAGAACTGCTGCCGACAGGAGCAGATCGTGGCTTCGGAGGGGGAGGGGGCGTAGCCCGATTAGGAGATGCAGTAGACGAAGACGGCAAAGTTGTCGGCATTCCATCCGAAACACCGGAACTAGGAGTCGTAGAGCGGCTCTTCCGAGGCTGCGGCACAAGCGGCGGCGCATCCATCATCATACTAGTCGGACGACGCGGTAAACTTGGTGCATTCTCTGTTACCGTTGGTCGGGCCGGCAGCTGCGGCTTAGCTTCTTCCGGCTCTGCGTCGAGATCAATCAGGTTCACTGGAATACGTGCAGATGAACGACTCGGACCACGGCTCGGCGGAGCCGGTGGCGGTGTTTGGGAATCATCCGTTAAATCGATCAGCGGAGTTCCCGTCTGAACTTTCACTTCGGGTCTCCCTTCAGTTCGAATTTCGGGTATCATCTCGTCCATGTCATCTTCGGGTCTCCTCTCGTCTCCAGCCGCAGCTATTGCCGCTTGCTGCGCCTCACGGAGAACTCGGGATTTGGCCGCAGGATCCTCCCGCACTACCTCGACGGCAAACAGTCCAAAAACGGGCCGGTGGTCCGAAAACAACACCTCTTGCGCCGATCCGTACCGAAGGGGCGTCAAAACCCGTTCCGATTTGTTCCGGTAAATTACCCGATCCGTCCACGACGGGACCCGCGCTTTCTCCGACGTATCATACACCATAGTACCGTTATCAAACTTATACGTCGGTGGAAAAGCTATCGGCATTTCCCGGAAACTCCGCAGCAACCCTGTCCCGATCCCGCGGCCTGTCATCTCCTGTAATAACTGATCTCTCTGGAGTAATTCGGTATAATTCCCCATTTTCACCGCGGCCCTCACTTCCTCGTTGTTCATTCCGACCCGGAAATTTAGATCCCCGGCCAAAACAACCGCAGAGTGAGATTCCAACCCTCTACCACGTGAAAACAATAAACTAGACCTTACAGCTTCTACATCTCTCAGTCTTTCTTCCACTGCCGAGACTCCGGCGGCCAAATGGGCGTTCACAACACAAATCGGGGCTTCGCCACACCGGAAACTCACTGCCACGGCGCCTTTGTTCCCTGCTATTCCTCCCAGCCCAGTTTTCTTCCCTGCTGCTTCCACATCCGATATCAAATCTACCCGCTCGGCACGCACAAACAGCATCACTGCCAACGATCCGAGTTGTTCTGTGCGTAGTCGTAGGAAATTTCCGCGGCGCTGTAGTGTGGCGGTGACTCGCTGTTCCCAAAATGCTGCCCCGCTTCCGTCGCCGGCTGCCATGAGACTTCCAGCTGATAATTCTACGACTTCCTGTAGTCCGATGACGTACAGATCGGCTGTTTCGGCGGTTCGATCACTTGCGCCACCTGCGCCACCTGCGCCACGTTTTCCGCTTTTGGCTTCCGGGAACAGCCACGTAGCCAAATCATCGCCGACGCGCATCCCGTTGACATTAAAAGTGCCGACAAACAGCCGCGCGGTTTCCTGAGTCGAATATTCCGCCTTACGTGCCTGCACTTCCGCTGCCACAGCTTCCGCAGTCGGATGCCACAAACGTACACTACGTTGGCCCCGCCTCCGGCCTAATAACTGTTCTATCGTCGCCTGTCTGTCACCGTCTACAAACGCGTTTATATACCTCCGAGACACGGATTTCCCCATATCCGCCAAAGCGCCTGAAATGTTCATTTTCCCGGAACGGGAGAAAGAAGATTTTAAAGCGTTTGTACCAGTATATATTTGTGATAATTGATCTCCGTTATTAGCCCACAAAGACGAATGCTCGGAACGGCAGCGCCGCAAAGCCCCCGCGGCTGAATCCCCGAGCTCCGTAGCACAATCAACCATTAACCCCATAACGTGCCATGAAACTGTCTGCTGTATTACGTTTGTACGATCCAGGCAGTCCAGGCAGTTCGTACGCAGAATTCCAGACTGTTCCGTGCCTAAGGCAAAAGCGGAAGCCGCGGCGGCTTCCCGTTCCGGTTTTTCGGCCCGCTCTGCCGCCCTATAGAAACCAAACTGCGCCACATATCCTCCAACTTCCTTCAACACGCGCCGAGCTTCCGAATATCCGCCCTGCGCCGTCTCGGCATGGAAATCAAACTCCGTCATTTCCAAATCAGGGAATTCCCGCTTCGCTCGCTGTACTAATTCTCTATACACATTACCGAGCTCAGCCTCCTGGCCCCGCCGAGCAAGCAAACTAACTATATGCACGCCACCGTATGCCGCGTACAAAGCTGCAAAATGCCGCCGAAACGCCGGCTCGGCTGCCTCTACAGATCGCGTTACGGTTATTTTAGAGCCTACAAGCTGAGCCTCCTGTTCCCAAAAGAGGGGTAATGAGCCCCGAAGTTGTACAAAACTATAACAGTGCATCGGAGTGCGCCATATAATCTCCGTTTCTACATGGTTGGCCACGTGGCCGGCGTCGTCGATTCCCCGAGCATTGAAACGAGTCCCCGCTCGGCGGTGGCACTGCCGTGATAGAATAGTTAGTGTGGAAGGTCCTACACGGGCTGTTTCGGCGTATCCGCGGATTACTGTGGCGAGAAACCGATTGTGGTCAAAAGCGGCGCGGGCGGAAGCCGAGAGAGCGGAACGGAAGGAAAGCAGCGCTAATGCAAGAAATCCGTTCCACATAAAGTCGGAGTTTGGGGAGTTTTGGGAGTTTGTGGAGGTTAAGGAAGCAGAAGGAGCGGAAGAAGCGAAATTCTTGATTTTTGTGGCAGATTCCAACTCTGTGGTGGAATCAAAGTTCCGTCGGCTTCCCCTGGTTTCTCCGCTTCCGGCTATTCCGTCCCGATCCTGAAGCCGAGTAGTGAGATCAAAATCCTGTGAAAAATAGAAAGTCCCATCAGCTAACAGACTTTGTACCCGGAAACACGGATGCTGGGCCCGCGGAGCTGTCGGAGCCGAGCCGAAATCTGCCACAGGGTACCCGTTGACGTCGAGAGACGTGAAATCCCATTGATCAGAGAGCAAAGAAACGAATTCTACTGCGTAGATTCCGCAAATAGATTCCCCGGGCCTCGGATGAGCAACGAGCCGCTGGCCGCGAATACAGCAAAGGAAAACGTCATCGGCGGTTTCCAGAAACCCGATAATTCCGTGTAGAGCGTGGGGAAGCAGCGGAGTGTACAAAGAATGTTTCACGGAGTGCTTTGGGATGAGATCTAGCTGGATCTGTGGAGCGGAATCGGCTTCGGATGCCCTGGACGAGGAAGCGGATGCAGCAGGACGTGCGGAGATGGCCAGGGCGTGCGTTTTGCCGACGAGGAGCAGCTGGCGGGGCGGCGGGGCGGCGTCGGAAGGCCGCTGCTTGCGGAGTAGAAGTTTCATAGCTGTCAGCTAGGGGAAGATAGGAGTGAATATATGGAGTAATAAATGGAGTGCTAAGGATATAAGGAAGGAATTGGGAGTACTAGGAGATTTTATGAATTGATCAGGCGGTATTTTATTGAATATTTCGGGATTCTTTTCGGATTTACCGAGTTTTGGTTTTTCATTTCGGGAAGTTTGAATGCCGAAGGCGGAAAAACAGAAACGGGAGGAGACGCGAGGTGGATGAATTCTTCGGATGGGTTGGATGAGAGATTCCGGAGCGGAAAGAAGGGGGTAGAGAAGGGAAATGAATGGCGGGAAAAAGGAGATGTGGGAGAATGACAAGGAAAAAATTATGCGACAATAAAAGTAGGAAAAATGAAGCGGTATTTGGGCTTTCGGGTAAATTGAATTGCACTGAAGGAATATAATAGGGGGGAAGCGGGAGATCAATTAACGGAGTGAGACCCGAGGGCTCGTAAGGCGAAACCTATGATGTGTGGTCTACTGTGACTATTAGAAAGTAGAAGCTTTTAATAATATATATTTTAAGTAGCTAAAACATTGTAATTCAATTAATAATATCGGATATACCTATTCTAACCCCAAATACTCGCACATTCTCGTTCTCTTTCTTTCTCCGTGTTCCTCGGTTCGAAGTTTTTCACCACCTGAAATGAGACGTCCCTCACGAGGAGACGTGACGTGGTCAATTTTGCCAATTCTCGGCTTTTCAGCCGGGTTTTAGCCGATTCCGCCATCCGCTTTTAACAGCAATTGCCGTACTTTCAGCCACAAATACGAAATATTCTCGGTAATTATTTTCAATTTCAGCCACCATTTAGCGACCTTTGTGCCCCCCTTAGTCTTCCGCAATGTCTTTGAAGCCGATTGCCCCACCCACTAATAAACCCGTCAGCGGGAAACTTGCCGATATCCCTCCGATTGTGTTCGGGGGCGGAGCCTTTAATTTCCTCTTCTCCGACGATCCGTCTGCCATGCCCGCTGCCGACATTCTGCGCCGAGCATTCGAACTCGGGATTAGAGCTATAGACACTTCCGCTTACTATGGACCCTCGGAAATAATTATCGGAGAAGCTCTCGGGAAACTATCCTCGGAGTATCCCCGGGAGAATTACTATCTCATCTCGAAAGCCGGCCGAGTCACCGAGACGGAGTTCGACTACAGTGCTTCTTCTATCCGTGCCAGCGTTCTCAGGTCTCTGGAAAGGCTGCGGACTGATCATTTGGATATTTTGTACATTCACGATGTGGAATTTGTTCCTGAGTCTGAGACTTTCACTGCTGTTTCCACTGCACTGCAATTGAAGCGGGAGGGACTCGTCAAGCACGTGGGCATTTCAGGGTATCCTGTAGACTATTTACTGTACATTTCCCGCAAGATAGCTCAGGATTTGGAACCGTTAGACGTTGTGCTGACATATGCTAATTACTGTTTGCAGAATACTACAGCTTTGAAGTATATTGAGCGGATATACCGGGAAGCGAAGGTGCAGATGATATTCAATGCTTCTCCGCTTTCTATGTCGTTGTTGAGTTCCGGGCCTACGCGGCCTTTCCATCCGGGTACCGCGGAATTGAAGCAGCGGGTTGCCGAGTTGTCACAGAAACTTTTGCGGGATGATTCTGTTGAATTGGCCGATCTAGCAAGTAGATTTGTGTATAGAACTTGGAATCGTGATACCTACTATGGTAAGACGGCTGTTGTTATTGGGCTCAGCTCCGTTGCCGAGGTCGAGGCTGCTGTGGCGCAGTGGTGGAAAAGCCGAGATCCCGCTGTTACAGCCGAGGATGACAAACTGGTGGCTGAGTTTACTGAAGGCTTGGGTGAACATTATGGTGAGTTGTTTGAGTCAGGAATCCCGCATGAATTCGAGCTATGAGCTATGAGCTTTGAGGATTGAGAAGCAGCAAGTTATTACTGGTAATCTGCTGATCATCTGGAATAATATATACAAAAGATAATAAAACAAACATACAAACTACAGTAAATTTACGACATTCCACTCTTTTACCAATAAAAACAAAGTGTCTTCATAAACAATCGTAACAAATCACGCTAGTCAATAGTGTGTAATCATCACTTGGCTCTTCAGAGCTTAGACTTTCCCTGTTCAGGGAGTTCAACAGCGGCAGATGTGATAGCAAAAGTATCACGTTCAACCACTTGAACAACAAATATAACTTTTTTGCCCTCTTTCCATGCTAAAACTCTCAGAGTTTCTCCTGGGAACACGTGGCCGGCAAATCTCACTTTGATGTTCTTGAAAACGCCGTATTTGTCCACCAGGGCTTTCGCTGCTACACCAAACGAGCACAAACCATGGAGAATAGGCTTAGGGAATTTACCAACAGCTGCAAACTTCGGGTCAATGTGTAAAGGATTGAAATCACCGGAAAGTCTGTAGATGGCTGCTTGATCTTCCGAAGTTTTAATCTCTGTAACGAAATCTGGCTTCCGTGCTGGTGGTTTATTAGCAGCTGTGGCTGGGCCTCTGTCTTTACCAGCAGATGGTCCACTAAATCCGCCTGATCCACGAATAAACGTAGTCATTTCATTGTGGAAATACACATTACCCTTATCGTCGGAGGTATCAGCTCCTGTGATTACGACGGCTGCTTTTCCCTTGTCCAGAACTTCAATCACGTTTCTCTTAGTCGTGAGAGAGCCCTTAGGAGGTAGAGGCCATTTACGAATTTCCAAAAACTGTTCTCCGTGCAAGAGCATCATAGGGTTGAAATTAGGAACCAAATCATCGTAATCAAAGATATCGGCTCCTACCATTGGAGGAATTACGCCATAAGTCGGTAGGACAGTGAAATTGGGATCCTTTTCGTAAACGTACTTAAGTTCAGTAGCTTTGGCGCCTACACCGAGATTATATAGAATCAAATCCTTAGGAGTGTAGCTGAAAGTGCTGGCTTCTTCGCGGCCTACGCCATCGGTCTTCTTCTTCTTCTTAGCAAATCCGGTTGCTACTGCTTTGCTTACAGCGGCGAAAATCTTCTGACTTGAATCGTTCAGAGACTTGGGGTAAGAATTCTTACCTGAAAAGTCGACAATATCAGCCCAATTTGCAGCCAGAGACTCAGGAATGTTTGCCTTATCAAATGGGATTACTACGCCTTCAGATCTTTCCAGTCTGGTGTTTCCAATCCAGCCAGATCCAATTTCAAACAATTCGTTAGAGCAAGGGGCTTTATCAGAAGCTAACAGAACAGTAAGAGGAGCAATATACTCAGGGAGCAAAGTTCTCAAAGCTTCTTCTGGCCAAACTGTTCTAGTCATAGCTGAAGCAGCGTTGGGAGCAATTGTGTTTACTAAGATGTTATACTTTGCTCCTTCCTGGGACAGAGATCTGGAGAATCCCAGTAATCCGCATTTCGCTGCAGCGTAGTTAGCCTGGCCAAAGTTACCGTAAATACCTGAAGTAGAAGTAGTATTAATCACACGTCCGTATTTTTGTTTCAAAAAGTACGGCCAAGCTGCTTTAGTGATAGCAAAAGCTCCTTTAACGTGAACGTCAATTACAGAGTTCCAATCAGCTGGCGTCATCTTCAGGAAGGATTTATCTCTCAAGATTCCAGCATTGTTGATAACAGCATGAACTGTACCGAAATTATCAATAGCAGTCTTCACAACTTTGTCTCCTTCAACTACAGAGTGTTTATCAGCAACGGCAATCCCGCCTGCAGCTTTAATCTCCTCTACAACTTTATCTACGTTGTCTCCCAGGTCATTGGCTACAACTTTTGCACCGTATTTGGCGAATAACAAAGCATAAGCTCTGCCAATCCCGCCGGATGCGCCTGTAATCACAACTACACGATCTTTCAGTGAAACTTCTGGACCCTGAGGAGCTGGCGGCAGCTTGTTAGCTTCCTCAATAAGTTTCAAGAAATCTGCAGGCCCAGTAGGGTACTGAGCTCCAGTTGAAAAGTCAGTAATCTTTTTATACTGTGCCAAGATAGCAGATGGAGTGAAAGATTCGTCAGTCTTAAACAGAGCACCTTTGCTTCTTTGCCATCGGACTTTTGAGAAGAATCCGCCTGCCAATTCAAAGATTCCATTAGTTTCACTAACAGATTCGTGAACTAAGAAAGCTACGAGGGGAACAATGAATTCTGGGCTTAATTTTTCCAAAACTTCTTTAGGCAGCAAACCCTCAGTCATTCTCGAAGCAGCTAGAGGGGCAATCACGTTAGAAGTGATGTTATATTTTGCTCCTTCTTTTGCTAGCGTTTCTGAGAATCCAACAAGGGCAGATTTGGCTGAAGAATAGTTGGTTTGACCAAAATTCCCGTATAATCCTGCTGGTGATGTCGTGCACACTACACGGCCAAACTTCTGTTTACGGAAGTACGGCCAAGCAGCGTGAGTAACGCTGTAAGCACCATAAACGTGAACTTGGTAAATGAGATCCCAATCCTTTTCAGTCATATTCTTGAAGGAAACGTCACGCAAGATACCAGCATTGTTGATAACAATGTGAACAGTACCAAATGCTTTAACAGCAGTTTCTACAATTTTTTCACCAAATTCTACAGAGTCATAATTGGCAACAGCTTTGCCGCCTTTTGAAATAATCTCATCTACTACAACATCAGCTGGTCTCTTACCGGCATTCACAGAGTCTCCGTGAACGGATCCGCCCAAATCGTTTACAACCACTGAGGCACCACGGGAGGCAAGGAATAAAGCATAAGCTCGGCCCAGTCCACCGCCTGCGCCAGTCACAATGGCGACTTTCCCGTCGTACTTCATAGTATCAGCCATTTTCCAGTATATGAGTAGATTTCTCAATTCTTCAAATGAACCAGTAGTATTCTTTGTTCCCTCTTGTTACTCCAGTAGATAATTCTGCCACTCTACGTTGCAACAATGGACACAATTGCTTATCTTTTTCTCGTCGGATGTCGGAATTATATAAGGAAACTCGGACGTCCTTTTCGGGGTTTTTATATGGTGCCACGGAATGAGGAGTTTGTGGTGCACATGGGAATCTGGGGTATATTAGCCACAAATGGCTGTGCGGAGACTGGAGGGTTACGTGTGTATGCATTTCCTTTCGGAGATGAGTACGATAACCTCGGCAAAAACTGGGGGAGATGCCGAGGCGGCAAGCATGTGGCAGTGGGGAGATGAGACGGGTAGGGTTGAGATGTCAAGTGGGGCTGGGGAGGAGACGTGATGTGAGTGGGGTTGAGAGGAGACATGATGTGGATAGCGTGGAGAGGAGACATGATGTTTGGGTTGTGAGATGAGATGCGATATTGAGAGGTAGAAGGGGATGCGATCTGGAGTAGTGGTGGAAGAGGGAAACCTGTGGAAAGGAATAGCCAGATTGAGAGCGAATATGCGGGGTACAGGCAGGGTGAAATCGGGATATGTGATTACTGATGATTAGTGATGTGTCAGTGTCAGTTAGAGTGCTTTGGTGACCCGAAAGGGAATTACTGGAGCTGTACAGAAGGGAAGATAGAACTGATACCATGGAACAGATGATGATCAGATACGCCAAATGTAGAATATGAATTGCAGACAGTTGAAAACGGCGGATGCCTTAGCTATGTAGGATTTTTTATTCTGAAAGTTTTGTCGATGATTTGTTGATGATTAATTATTTAGGGGAAATGTATGTCAAGCTGATGCCTTCGACGTGGGCTGCGGGTAAGTCGATACGCCAATTCAGTTGTAAATCTTACTGAAAAGATGAAACAAACGTCTACAACAAAGCATTTCATAGAAGTGATTTCTATTACAAATATACGCCAGAGGATCTAGTTATTAACTACATAGTAATTTGTCTCTGGGAATATCCTTTAGGCTAACCGGTTGGCAAACATCCGCAGGGATTTGCAGGAGTCGATAGATCGTCCCGTGTTTCCCGTTCGGGATGCTGCTTGTTATTTATCCGACTTGCTGTTGATATGAAAGGCCCAAAACCCACTGCTTTTATGCACGCCAAAATAGCTCTGTAAAGTTGTGAGGTTTTCCAGCGGCTTCACTGCTGAAAAATTCAAGAGAATATACTGGTATCTTTTCACGTTCTCATGTTATCCAGTGCTCGCTCGTCCATTCTCCCTTGGATATACTGATAAACTCATCATCAGCCCAAAGCTGTCAAATTTGTCATCTATCCTTGACACTTTTGGTCCATTAAGTCGGTTAACTGTCGGAAAAGGTGACCGGCTACTCGGCTATTCGGTTTCCCGCTCCTTTCTTTCTCCCGTCAGATTAAAGTTCCGCTCTGGGGGAAATTATGTGGGGTAAACAGCACTAGCAGCTTCCGTATGCAGACCATAGGACGCTAGCTATAGAGAGCTAATGCGGTCTCATTGTTCCGTACACAGTGCCCCTGGGCCGCTACTCTCTGGCTATTGCAAGATATTAGCTGGACTGGAGTCTTATGAATTTTTTTTTTTTTTTTTTTTTGCATACCTTTTTCTTGCAATTTTGAGTCTTTCTTGACTGATTTTTGCCTCATACACTCCTTCTTTCTGCACATTTCCTTTTGTGCGGCTGCGACTTCTCCTTCATTTCACAGCCATCCGCCCATGGAGACCCTATACGTTTGCCAACCTTAACCTTGAACACATAAACCTTAACTCTATCTCAGTCTTTCTCAACCTTAATCCGGTAAAAATCTGTTATAAATCAAATCCGAACTCTTCAACTCCCTGAATGTTTCCGTCGTACCGTCGTTCAGCTGCTCTTCTCCGGATATTCAGCTTTCCATCTCCTGCACCACTTACCCTCTTACCCTCGTTACCACAATGACGCAATTCCCCGCCATCTACGACCTCGATATGCCGTCGCAAACCTCTGATCCGTCATCACGTCCCGACACCTCAGAAGGCAACAGCACTTCCGCCCCAGATTCCTCTTCCGCTCCGTCTTCCGGTCCTACATTTTCGCCGTCTACTGCCCCCAAGAAACGCACACGCAACAAGCAAGCATGCGACAACTGCCGTATCAAAAAAGCGAAATGTGACGCCAAATCTCCTTGCCGTCATTGCATAGCTATGGGAGTCGCCTGTACTTACAGCAGCCCTAAAAAGAAAAGAGGAATCCCCACAGGATATCTGCAAAATCTTGAAAAAACGGCAGACAGACTGCTCTCTTTACTCGGCTTCCTCCTTGAGCACGATAGTGCCGCCCGACAGCAATTGCTTGACAGTTCGGCTAGGTTTATGGCTTCAGACGTAGACAATGAGGAGTGCACATTGAGATATAAACGAGGTTTGCGAGATTCAGGGGTTTTAACCCGTCTTGGGCTGAATGGGATGGACGCTTCCCTCATTAGATCAGGGTTGAAGAAGTCTGAGAGCAAAGACTACAGAGTTTTGGCCCAGAGGGCTCCCACTGATATTGGAATGGATTCCGGAGCTGAAGGAGAAACGGTCGATGGAGGAATCCCCGACCATGGTGGGGTCCCTGGGATCTCTGCCGGTGGATTCTGTGCTCCACCGCTTGCAACGTCCGCTTCCGCTCCTACCCTGACGACGACAACCACAACTACAACTACAACCACCACAACAACTCTGCAATCTGCCGCAGAAGGACAATTAACAGCCCTGGGGCCCACATCAGGGTTCAACGTTTTGCTTCTCTCCACATACCCGCGCCCTGCCCCGCTGAAACTCACATTTGAAGCCTCTACATGGCAACGTCATTTTCATCCTTACACCCTGGTGGATGTTCTTGATACGTATTTCACTTACATTCATCCAGTATTCCCGATGGTAGACCATGCAAGGCTTGTCAGGTTAGCCCATGGAGCTCAATTGCAGCTGAGAAGTCCAGAAACATGTCTCGTCTGGTCAGTCTTGTTCCTTGCTTTCAACCATACAACTCAGCGATCTGGCCATGATGAAAAGTTTGAGACTCGCGCTATGCACGAGCTGGCGACTGGCACACTGGAGTGTCGTCACTCGCTGGAATCTGTACAGGCTTTGCTGATACAGTCGCTGTATTTCTGGGGCCAGGGGTACTGGTCGAATGCTTGGATGATTGTCGGGAATGCTGTTAGGATGGCGATGGATTTGGGATTGCAGGTTTACGATGGAGAATCTGGAGGAACCGGGGGCACTGGAAGAGAGGGAGTTTCAGGAGGTTCCAGCGGAATGTCAGGGGGTTCCTCTGTTACCCGTAATTCGGCAATTCGGACTTGGAAATGCTGCTGTATTATTGATACGCTAATATCTGGAAGGTTAGGCAGATTGCCTCAAGTATCACCAGATGACTATTTTGACGCACCTGAGCCTGAAACTGCTGAAGAATGGGAGTTGTGGAAACCTGCTAGTGCCACGGGTGACGTACCACAGGCTGCTAGCTGTGTTGCTGAGCCGTACCGGCTTGTTTCTGTATTTAACGGGTTCCATTCAATTAACCGGTTAGCAAATGTGGCGATTCAGAAGACTAATAAGGCAAACTACACCAGGAAAACCCGCGCTGAGAAGCAAGAGATTCTGAGAGATACATGGCAATCAACAGAAGCATGGCTGGCAGCTCAGGATCCGCATATTCGACCATTGGATTTGCTTACCTGGCAGAAGGGGTTACAATTGTTACCCCACAGGGCTAACTTGTATTTTGGTTATGTGTCTATGTATCTTATGCTGTATCTGATTGAAGATTTAGCGGATCCTATGCTGCCACCTGAGGTTCATTCGATTGACGATCTAGTAGCAATGACGTTGTCAGTTCTGAATAATTTCACAAGTCGATTTCCTTCAAAGTTTGTTCCAAGTTTTGAATATTTCGTGAGCTTGACTATTATTGTTCTCTACAAGCATGGAATTGCAAAGGGAACTTTCAAATCATTCTCAGAAATGTTTGCTGTGGTTCCCGAGGCAAAGGCATTGCTAGAACATCTGAAAGGATTGGCGACCACTTGGTGTGGTGCGAGAGTAACTTATGACTATTTCTTGGGGTTGACTGAAGATTTTTCTGGTGAGCCAGCGTCTATTGATATCAATTCTGTCTACAGTACGTTCATGGCAAATTCTCTACAAAATTTTGGTGATTTGAATGATGATTTATTCAAATCAGACGCTGCATCAATCGGCGAGATGATTAAAGAGTTGGAAAGTTAGGTATGATGGGAAGGAGAAATGGACACGGTAATGTGAAACGAAAAGTAAAAATTATGATTTTGTATGTTAATTCGTTATAATAATATAGTAGTATTAGACAAAACCAAGTGTTGAATCTGAAACTGTCAAACAGCTAGAAATTCATGTAAATTACTCATCATCTAGAGATTGTTAAGAGATCAGAAACAATTTGATGGCATTTCAAAAAGTCTAGGAAACAAAAGGAATAGCAAATCAAACTGCTTTGATTATGCCAAAGGAAGAGATTAAAAGAAAGTTCTGAAAGAAGCGACTGCTGTCGCTGTGAATTTAAGCGTTATCAGAAGAGATCAGATACGAACGGAAGAATCAGAGGAGCAGACGACTTTAAGTAAAGTGAATAAAACAAATGTGAAGTTAGGATACAATAAGCTTGTGAAAAGTAAATAGAAACGGTCGGATGAAGAGGACCAAGTAAGGGAAACGATGTAGTTCAGTTGGCTGCCGGAAACCCACTTCTACATTTGTTTGAAATATCACTAGAGTCTGCAAAGAAAGTAGAGATATAGAAGCTTTTACTCTGGTTTCTGCTAAGTGGTGAATTCCAGGTTTCCGAGTCACCGATTGACCACCTTTCATGAAGACTGACTTTCACTGCTATCAACTCTACCAAACCTATCAACCCCGTACGTACTTTTCCTGATATCTGTCTCATAATTTTGGACTCCCATGTATTATTGTATTAATAATAGAGCTTTTTTTCCTTTTCAATCCCCTCATAGCGGCTTTAAGACCAGCGGAATCACCGCCCTCAACGGTTATCGTGGAGAAATGCTTAGCCGAGGAATTAGAGTTAAAAGGGATAATGTACAGATAAAATAAAGTGTAAACGTTAATAACGTTTGTATAAACTCTATTTGGGAAGTTGAGTGCGGTAGAAGTCGAGAATTGGCCTTTTAAATACTCTTGTCGACCTACTGTTTGTTTGATCTTTCACAAAGTATTTAAAACTCAACTGCATACTACATCAGCTACCAAAACACATCACCAAACACGTATCCAATGTCCGAGCCCATACATCCTTACGACTGCACGCCGTTCCCCGTAGGGGAATTTCTCCCTAACGGACAACACAATGATCCGCCATACAAGCCGAACGACATCACTACAGGGTTTAGACTCAACCATTTTATGCTCAGAATCCGCGATCCTAAGAAATCACTGAAGTTTTACATTGAAATCATGGGCATGCGTACTGTTTTCACCATGAATACCGGTCCCTTTACCATCTACTACCTCGGATTCCCACAGACTCCTGAACATAAAGAAGATTTCTCCAAATTTTCTAACGATACGCTGCCTGTTATGCAGCATACACTAGGCTTGCTAGAACTTTATCATCTCCACGGGTCTGAGAAGCAGGAAGAGGGCTATTACTCTACCGGTAACGCTCCACCAGCATTGGGGTTCGGTCATCTTGGGTTCACCGTGCCTAACGTGCCAGCAGCTTTGGAAAGAATGAAGCAGTACGGAGTACCAATCGTGAAAGATCTGGGTGTGTCTCAACGAAGCAGCATTCCACTCACGGATTATGAAAAAGAACGTGGAATTGGTTTAGGCGGGTTACATGAGAACTACAGCAAGATTTTCAGGCAGATAGCCTTTGTTCAGGATCCAGTAAGTTCTATGTTGCAATGGAGATGCTTTAAAGAAGTTGAAAACTGTTACTAACACTACTAGGACGGATACTATGTGGAACTGGTTCCGCAGGATATGAAGGACTAAGGCAAGTTTTCTACTTACTGATGATTTCAATAATTTAAACGCACTTGTGTTACCAGTAGATGTATGCCCATACAATCTCATAGACTTTGCTCTAATATACAACCCATTCGCTATCAATCGACACTCCAAATATCAATTCAGAACTAGCCAGTTTAGGTTTATGCACCCTTCCATATAGGGAACCCAACCTAAAAGTGTACGCAAGGACAGCATTCCCCACCTTTCAAGTGAAATACTCAAGTGTGGAGAAGGCGGATAGATAAAACCATCAGTCGTTAGAACTTGCTATTTGATATTATGTAAGCTGCTCAATCGTTTCCCCGATAGACCTAATGGCTTATTGGTTGACGAGAAAGAACTCAAACCTAGCACAGCCTAATCTGACAGTTCTGATTCCCATAAGTACGGCTCTTGGGTCACCATATCCCCTCTTTGCTATCAGCAGTGTAGTAAGCCAATATTGTTAAAACATTTACCTAACAACGCAATTCACAAATTATAAGTTACAACTAACAATGCCTGTTGCAATTGTCACCGGCGGTGCCTCCGGTATCGGCCTCGCTGTGGTTAAAATGCTGGTTTCCAAGGGCTATAAAGTCGCTATCGCTGACATGAATGAAGAAGCAGGAGCAAAAGTCGTAGCTGATCTCGGAGAAAATACCTTTTTCGTGAAAACAAATGTTGCAAGCTGGGAGTCTCAGAAAGAACTATTCGCTACTACTTACGCTAAATGGGGCAGCATCGATTACGTCGCAGCCAACGCTGGAATCGATGATAAATTCTCTCTGGTGGATCCTGTAGACGTTTCAGAGTTACAGGAACCTAACCTCATTACTCTGGACGTTGACCTAAAAGGACCTATCTACTCCACATATTTAGCAGTTAACTATATGAGACTCAATGGAACAACTGGAGGAAGTATTGTCATCACGAGTTCGAACGCTGGACTGTACCCTCTGCATACTAATCCTATATACACTGCTGCAAAGCATGGTGTGGTTGGTTTGATCAGAGCTTTGGCCCCACGGTATGCTCCTGATAAGGTACGCATCAACTGTGTATGCCCTGCCTTCGTGCCTACTAATTTGGCACCTAAGGAGCTTTTGGCGAACTTTCCGAAGGAACATATCACCCCTATGGAGACCGTTGTAAGAGCATTCCAGAATTTTGCTGAAGATGAGAGCTTAACAGGCCAGGTAGCGCATTGCTCCTTAGAAGATATATTCTACCGGGACATGCCGCCGTTCCCTAACGAAAGCGAGCGCTGGATGTATCATGATAGCGGGAAGATTTGGTCTGCGGGTTACAAGCAGTTGAAGGAGTAATAAATCGAGTTCAGTGAGTGTAGGATCAGGGAGAAATACAAATAAAAGTACTAAATGTAAGATACTAATTGTAAAGTGAAAAGATGTTGGACTGAGTGGCAGTTTGAGTACTAATGTTAAATGTGATGACGTTAAGTATGCTGCTGGCTATCCTGATGTATTATGAATGATCTGCTCGATGTAGAATATGACAGTCTCTGGTTGATAAAAACTCTACTCAAAGTGCAAGTTTTCCCGACTATTGAATCTGAAGCTGACGTTCCCTTAAGCAACCTAACATTCTCCAATTCCTAATCTGACAAACCTACTCCAAACTAACACATTCCGAACACTGTAAAATCTATCAGCATGCATAGTATACTACCTATCTACTCCATTACCCTATTTCTTGCACTCATCTCGGTCAGTCCACTCAGTTCCGTCTCCCAGGACCTCCTGCCCGCGATTCAAATCCAACGAATTCTGCTCTCCTAACCAGACAGGCTCAGTCTCGTCAATTCCGTGCTCCATCAACCACCCACGGCCACCGCCGACAAACAGAGATTCGCCCTTCACAGAGGTGTCGACAGACAAAGCCATAACATTTCTTGCCAGATCCTCTGGGGTGTTCTCTGGTAGATTGCTAGCACGCCAGTTGTCACGAATACCATCCACCATACCGGTAAGAGTCATCCAGGGGCAAACGGCATTAACACGTATAATATTAGCAACAGGAGGGTACTTCCGTAAAGATCTCATCAAACCTAACACGCCGTGTTTGGTGAATTGATAAACGAACAGACCTGGAGACTCTTTAAACCCAGCGACTGAGGCAAACAAAGTCAGAGTCTTATTATCACCTGGTTTTGCTCCATCTTTCAAATAGGCATACGCAATACGAGCAAAATACAGAGTACCGTAAGTATTCACTTCAGCCACGATATTTGTCTCAGGTTTCCTGACAGACTCAATTGTTAGGTTAGGATCAAACCAGGTACCGAACTCAGTCAGGCCAGCACAGTGAACAGCGTGATCTACTGAACCAAACTTCTTATATGCTGTGTCAAATAACTCCAGCATTTGATCGTATTTCGTCACATCTGTCTTAACATATTCTACATTCTTCCGCAAGCTAGAGTCTAGAGACTCTAGGAACGCTTCAGCATTCTTATCGCTGATGTCTCCAAACACTACCCGGGCCCCATGGGTTAGAAAGAGCTTCACTGTAGCAGCACCGATGCCGTTAGCACCACCGGACAGCACAAGGACTTGGCCGGAGACGTCTCCAAACTTGGTTTCATCAATTGTAAGGTACATCCTATCAGAATTCTGTTGATGTCTTAGGTCAGGTGAAATTTTTGAGTATTGTTCGGTATTATAATATGGATACTTTTGAGCAGTTCGAAGGTGAGATATATACGAGGAATACTGTATTTTATGTGTGTCGAGATACTTTACCGTTGCCTGTGTGTCGTTAAGCCGTTGTATAGCCGCTTTTATCCACTTCTTTCTCCACATTCCCCGGATTCCCCAGTGCGGAATCGGGATCGGAATTGCGAATAGCCGGACGGAAGCAATGAAACAGTGTATGCCGGGGAAAGCTGGGGAATCGGACCAAAACAACCGTATAGGATTCACAATAGTAATATCTGTAACGGATATATTTATAAAAATTTTATTCTAGTACTTTTTTCTCCGCGTTACATCCAGATCAATCATTCTTTTCTTGCCGATGCCGACCCGTCGGCCTCGACTTCGCGTCTCTTCTTCAACTCCTTCGTTCCGTACCCGAAACTCTAATTAAACGCAAAACTATACCGAAACTTAAATCGGAGAATCGTTTCTGATTCGGTTATGTTAGGTTATGTTAGGTTAGGATACTTCAATCCAGAGAACAATTGAGCATGAAATCCTACAAACATTTGACCTGCTTGACCAGAAGGCTTCTTTTACACATCTAACTGACTCCTTTATCAGCTTTTTTGACGCTATATGTGCCGCCAGGTACCACCATTTATCTACAACTTTCCGCCATGCCTCCTATAACTGATGACAAGTGCGAGTACTGCATTCCTTTCATCCTCGAGCAACTAGCAGCTCATCAGGAACGCCATGGAGGCCCTACGGCTGCTCCGCCATTCTTCATTGGCATCAATGGTCTCCAGGGCGTTGGGAAAACTACGCTGGTTTCCTTGTTGCACTCCACGCTTTCTCAGCCTCCTTATAATCTCCCGGTCGCAGTACTATCCATTGACGATCTCTACCTAACACATGCTGATCAGCAGAGACTTGCAGCAGCTCATCCGGACAACAAACTCGTCCAGCACAGAGGCCAGCCTGGCACTCACGATCTATCCTTGGGCCAGAAAGTGTTTGAAGCTCTATCAAGTGGCAGGGAAACCAAAATTCCCGTCTATGATAAGTCTCAGTTCCGTGGGCAAGGTGACAGGACTCCCGAGGCAGTATGGCCCGTAGTCAACAAACCAGGTGAAAAGCCTGTGAAAATAGTTATTTTTGAGGGATGGTGTGTTGGATTTCGGGCTTTAAGCCCGGAGAAAGTGAAGGAAAAATGGGAAGCAAGCTGTGCGGCTCATAAAGAAGCTGAAACAAGGGGGGATATAACATCTAAACCCAATACTACATTATGGCAGCACAAACTGGAACATCTGCTTTTTGTCAATGAAAATCTCCAACGCTATGATGTGCTTACCAACAGGCTGGATGTGCTGATCCATTTAGATGCTGAAGACACAATGTATGTATACGACTGGCGTCAGCAGCAGGAGGCGCAGTTGAGGGCCGAGCGTGGTGTCGGCATGACTCCTGAGGAGGTGGAAAGGTTTGTTGATGGGTATTATCCTGCTTATGAACTGTACGCTGAGCAACTGCGTAGGGGATGTATTGGTGAGGCTGGGAGACAATTGAGGGTTGTAGTGGATAAGATGAGGGAAGTGGTGACAGTTGAGCGATTATAAGGAGCGAGAAGAGATGAAGGAACAGGTGGGTAGATTTGAAACTCGATTGATAACGAACGATGGCTCCTAAATAGGAGAACAGTATTGCTAGGTTAAATATTAGTAATGGAGACTAATGCATTGATGAGATTTCATAGCGTATGACGATTGGTAGACCGATAGGAATTTTGTAGCCGTCAATAGTTGTACTAGGGAGTAAATACAGGATCAAGGATGCAAACATATGTTAGTAACCTCTGGCTTATAAATTCATGGATAACCAGACACGGATGTTCCTGTGCCATGTTGACACGGAGATTAGAGATATCTTCATATCACTTTCATCCATTAGATGCGTATCTACAAAATACAAAATGGCGTACACTAGAAACTTCAGTAGACAATACATTTCAAATATTTATCTCGAAAAATAATCGATCTGGCCGTTGTAACGACTTTTCTTCCTTGTCTCACAAGAGAAAATTAGTAGCCATATCTACATAGAGAATAAGAGTCAATCTCTGGAAAATCTGCTATAAATGAGTTTGTAGAATATACCACAAGCTCTAGTGAGTTATGGTATTTTATTCACTATATAGTAATTCTCTATTTAAGTACTCTCTTATGCACATCAAACTGCTCCAGCTGACTACTTCTTGGAAGTGGAAGTGGACTTTGACAGAGTTATCTCTAGTACGACCCGAAGAACTACAAAGTCTACTGGACTACTGAGCCCAGCAAATTACAAACAGTTCATGCATTTTTCTTATCTGAAACCCAGAGCTAGTATGATATTTGTCGCTGGATGCTGATTCTGATAACAAGTGAATTGTCATCTTCAAACATGTCGTGATTACTGTTGAATCAGTGGCCGCTGTTACGGATATACTAACGAGCATACAGCAAAATCACTGCTTCATTAGAAGGAATACCAAGAATGGAATCCACTTCTTCCACAGTAAGTAGTGTTCCGGAGTGCATAAATTGCGGGGACACAACAGTTCCGCTTTCCAATATGTCGCTGTACAGTTTAGATAAGGAAGTAGGTATTTTCATGTAAAAACTCTCGGTATTTCACATTAATCTGCCCTTGGTATCCGCTGCTCTCCTAACCTGGTAGCGCATATCCGAAACTATCTTCTATCATTAATTCCTTCCTTTCCTTTTTTCTCACGCTTCGTTCCCTGTTGACCGACTAGTAGAACATTAAAGTCAACCTAACAGGCTAAACTACTGGACAGTCTGTCCAACTTTTATAATCCCCACGCTGTTATCATGTTATCAATTCTCTTTTTTCCCATTCCAATCTTCTTTTCTACACCTAAAAAATCTGCCAAATTAATTACTCCACCATCGGTCTAATATTACTTAGCCAAACACGAAGGGACTCAGAAGCTTAACGTATCTTTCAGCTTCCTCTGGGTTCAGCCGAATGACTTTGTCACCCCGCACTGCTCGCCCCACACTCTTCTGATAACCCCTCTTATTATAAGCTTCCCAAGGCTCTTCTCCGTAAACAAAGTCAACTACGTACCCACCCCATTCTTCTGCTTCTATCCGTTCCGGTTCCGGCAATTTCGGTACAATACTTTGCAAAGTACAAACCATGTCCATTATGTGCACTGCTCGGCCTTTATACTTCCCGGGGAACGGATTTCCAATGCCGAATTCATACGCATACACTTTTGTGTGCTTCCGAGCTGCGTCCAAAGCCGTCAGGGCAGAGTTCCCAAACAGCACATCTCCGAGGTATCGGCATAACGCTACATAAGCCTCTTCCGGTTCCAAATCAACTATTTCCGAAATATCAGCTCGAATTTTAGCTACAGTTTCCGAATCAGCCCCCGCAGCGTCCTGAGACTCCAAATACTCTTGAAACTGAGCCACATATTTCTCGGAGTTCCCAGCTGTTATGAACTCGATAATCGCACCATCATCGGAACAGAATCCTTTCAGTATAGCCTCACACCATCCGTAACCGGGAATCTTAGCCACATCTCGGTACTCTGAGAGTGTGGCTGCAGAAAGCAAGTCATCACAAGCTAGTCTTCCTTGACCAAACGTTTTAGCGGTGAATTCCTCTTCCGGGATTTCCCGAAGGGCTGCCAGCCGTTCCTCGGGGGTTTGTAACTCTTGTAAGCCGAACTCCGCAAGTAGTTTTGTATATTCTGTGTCATGCCATGCTATATCCTTCGGCGGGAGCATCGGCAGCTCTCCCGACAGAGTTACAGCTCGGGAAAACAGCTTTTCGGAGTACTGCAGAAGAGCTGTTACTGTAATCGATCCTGCAGACTCCCCTAAAGCAGTAATTGCTGCTGGATTGCCACCAAATCCACGGATAAATTGCCGAACCCAGTCAAACGCTACTATGGCATCCCGAACTGGCGCATTGCCCACAACACCGAGAGGGCGCAGCTCAGTGGCTGTAAGCATCCCAAACAGACCTAATCTATAATTGATATTCACCGCGATGATCGGCTTCCCTCGGGCTGAAGCCAACGCTACCAACCCTTCAGGCTGTAATTCGGGCCAGCAGTTTGCCCCGATAAGATGTGATCCACCGTGGACAACTACTACTACAGGAAAACCTTTCGGAGGTGGAGTACAGTTAGCTGGTACTGTGACATTGAGGTGCAGACAGTCAAATTCCGAGAATTCGTTGCATGTTGGTGGCTGCGGGAGGTCCACTTGTAGAAATGATAGTTCTCCCGAGCATGTGCCCGGGATTTGGTTTGCCGAGGGGCTGAAGGAAGTTCCGTCAGGGTTGTTAGGCTTGAATAGTTCAGCCGGGGCGAAGCGGGCTGGAACTGTGGCGTATTTCAATCCTCGGAACTGTGTGGCAGAGTCGGAAACGCGGATTCCGGTGACTGTTCCAAGCTGTGGGTGGGTTAGTGTGGTTTTAGACATTGGAGAGGTGTAAATGACTGAAAAAAGATTGAAATGGGGCAGAAAAAGTGTTAGGATGGAGCTTTTGAATGAAAATCGGGAGGTTTCTCGGCCTTTCTTGACGTTTTGAACTCCGTGAGCGCAGTTTGCAAAGTTCTGCCCGAGGAATTGACGGGGATGTGACAATGTCTTGCTTGGGATCAAACGAAATACCAATATTACTGTCTGAAGAAGTTTGAAGTCGTAGAATGAGTGGTAGCCGAAGCTTTATAGTTGGCGGAAGGTTGCAAGAAAGTTGCGCTAGTGGGATAGAGTTTTCCCGGCTGAACTTTATTCTGATCCTAGAAATGGAGAACATGGCTGAGAAACAGGGTTTAGTTCTCTAGTATCCGGGGAACCATTGACGTTAGTTACCGAAGTTTGTATTCTTGGCATGATTCTGTTGTTGGTTTATCAGCAAATGTAGAATCCGGCGTACACTGCTTGTCGGTCTCTGTTCTGAAACATTTAACGGGTAAGCGAGTTAACCCCACAATTTCCCAATCTGGTATATGTACGCATTGGTGTACCGAACATGTATATACCCGATGATGTAATCGAAAATTGGAGCCAGAGAGTGCCGAACGCCGAACGAACGGGAAGACAGACCAGAGAGTTATGAAGATTTCTGGCTCCGAGTGAGTTGTAAGAGATAATAAAGAAGAAAATATGATAGTAGTTGTTAGAAAATAAAACGAACGTTTCCGTGGTGGATCTCTTAGAGATGGCGAGGACTAAGTAGCCAGGAATGATACTGGGAGTTATCCGAAGTCAAAAAAGAGAAGAAATGGAATAATGAGGTAGAACTGTCTGTATGGCTAGGCAGAAAAGATTCAATTTTCATATGAATTATGGTGAGAAAGTAAAAGTCCCAGAGCCTTTGGATGGGACTGCCCTGAAGCCACAGGTGCCTATGATGAAAGTTGGACATGGAGGAGAACCGAGAGAGTTAAAACAATTATTTGCAGGCACTCCAGCGTCTGGTGTCTTTAAAGATGATAAGGAGGTTCTTTTTACTGAAAGTGAATTCATTCTTTTGTCTTCAGTTTCTTATAGAAAGGTCAATCCATAAGTCTTATTGGAGGTGCTCATTGGTCACCAGTACCTTACAGTCACCTCTGGATTGATCTTCAGATATTCTGTGAGTACAGTCAGGTTAATAGCAGGTGTAAGGAGCTAAATATAATTATGATGGCTGATTCTTCAACTGTCAACTCTCACCAGCTATTCTACCATCTGTTCTCCGCTCATTGCTAGCTGAACGCTGCAACCGCTGAATCACCGAGCAAACCCGAGCAAACCCGAGCAAACCCGAGCAAACCCGAGCTTTGCAAAGCACTCTCCTGTTCCACCTTCTTCTGAAGCGGCTCTTACATCAATCTCAACTAATATTTGAGCCGCCTAACCCTTAATCTCCATCAACTCTTCTCTTTTATCTCGCCAGATAACCGAGGATTGAATTTCCTGATTAAGGTTTACCGGTTCATGCATGATACGTCATTTAAGGTTAGGCGCCTATGCATGTTTCCCAAACCAAAATTTAGCCGCATAAACCCAACTCTAAAATCAGCTCGCTCCATCGAGACGACCCGAGTGGCTTTTATCAAGGGATCACCGGGATTCCCTGGATTTCCTGCCCCTTCGGGCTGCTGGCGTACTGAAACTCAACTGTAATGACAACCAGAATTCCTATACTTGATAGGTGCCAAATAGGTAACTTGCGGGAGTTAGAGAAGATCAAGAATCTCGAGATTTAGCAAGTCACAACTCAGTACTCGCAGGATTCCATTGTTTTCTGACTAATCAGCGAATGTATTCCCTTCAAAACCGTATTTCTAACGATTTCCTTTCCACTATTCTATACGACATTTTCTGAATCACCACACAACTCCCTGTGAGTCATTTAGCAGCCTGACATCGGATTTGCTTGATTGAGACAGAGAAAAGCCGCTTCACCCAATTTGTCTAATCTTGCAGTTATTCCAGTTATTGACTCAATTGAAACTTCGCTATAAATTCAGCTTGAAGTCCTTCAGAAACAGAAAATTGCCACTACCAATCTGCTTTCTATTAACACAGATTCTGATAAACAAAACTCGACAACTGTGATCCTCAAACATACAAGATGGGTGTAACTGTTAGATACGCTGAACAGGGGGATAAAGAAGCCTGGATTGATCTCTGGCATAAATATCTCACCTTTTACAAAACACAGTTGCCATCAGAGGTTGATGAGACTAACTGGAAACGATTCTTTGATGATTCAGAGCCTGTTTGGTGCGCTGTAGCAGTTGATGAATCTGACGGCACTGTCGTCGGCTTCGTTACCTGGTTGCAGCACAGATCGACTTGGGCAATTAATGATTACATATACCTGAATGATTTGTTTGTTGATGAGTCACGGAGACTTAAAGGTACTGGCAGGAAACTTATCGAGTTCGTTTACGCTGATAAAGAGCGTAGAGGAGTGGCAAAAGTGTACTGGCATACACAGAATTTCAACCACAGGGCCCAGATGTTGTACACGAAAGTAGGAGTTGCTGAGGGCTTCGTTAGTTACAGAGATCCGTCGGCCTGAGTGAACTGTCGCTAAGCTGGACAGAAACTGGCAATGACGTTTGAGTTATTGGATAGTGTGTTTTTAAAGAGAATAGTAACATTTTATGTTGACAACGAGCTTGTCTTTCTGAACTTCGAAATCTTTATATATGATGGGGTTCCTTTGAGAGGCCAAATGGATTTATAGTTTATACAACTGTAAAGTTTATAGCAGTTTTCTCATAACTTTAATAGAGGGACTGGAACCTTAAGAAAGAAAATAGAAAGTTAATTTCTATCGCTCAAATGACTGAAACCCTGTAGGTAGGAGTAAGTAGGAGCTTCCTGCAAGCAAAAGAGGTAGATTTAAGATCACTTGTCTTGATATGTGTAAAGATGTCATAATTTTTTAAAAATGTCTGATATGCTCTAGTGAAGAGCTTTCAAAATAGAAAATTTACTATTTCAAGGTTTATAAAACCTTACATAAACTGTAAACTAGGTTTGATTATGCGCAATACACTGAATCTATTGTATGATCTGCATATGATATATTACTTCCGCCCTTCTAAATTCAAGCTAAGTAAATAAGGCTCTAGCCTATTGATCACACTCCAGCCCAAACTGTTCTTGGTTTTCAGAGAAATAATGCTCAGCAAAAGCGTGTAGATTCAAAATGCATTTAACATTATTTTTGCATGCACAATGCAGTGACAAACTCTAACTTTAACATCCTCATCAAAGGTCTTATATGAGTCTGAATCTCTGAATAAATCTCCGAGTAATACAGCGTTTGCACAATAGCTACTAGACCAGAAAATAGGCCTACACCCTGCTAGTTTGAACGTCTTTCTAGGACCCCTGCACCACCCAATATCACTTTTATTCTACGTTACTTGTCATCGCCAGACTCTCTTCACAACTCAGAGAATTTCGGAGATGATCTATGTTTTCGGAGAAATAGCAGAAACTATGTATCTACAGCTATCCAGGTAGTCCCTCAGCTTCCTGTCTACAAGATACAACATTTATACTACTAATAAGCTATTCCCCAGTCATATTGTAGTTATTATATCACAGACCTGCCTCATTAAACCACCCATGAATCTCGTTCTGATGCCAATCAATAACCAGCCATACCAACCGTCTGAAGAGCCAGCACACCACTATCTACTCCATATACCCCGAACCTCCACCAAATATATTCAATTTCACCTCTATTTCAGTCAATAATACCCGAACCACATTTCCTCCATCCGTCACACAGTATAATCAGCCTACAACTTCCATCTTCCCTCCCTACTCTCCACCCATATGCAACCCATCATTGCCCTGCAGAATCATGCATAAACCTTCTTACCGAAAAAGTAAAATCCTAACACTTCTGCCCCGAAACACATGTACCCCTCCCACGCTCTCTCGGCATTTGAAATCCCAAATCCCTCTTTAACCGGACGACAAATTTCCTAATTATCCGGCATTCCAATCGGGAATTCAATTACATCCGTAAGCCGTCAGCGATTCTTCCCGAGCCATGGAAAAATCCCGAGCTGGAAGTACCGAATGTTCCTATTGATCCTTTAAGACGAATCTGCAGTGTCAATTGAGTCGGGAAACTAATACTGGATATCCTGAAGTATCCGAAATCTCGTATAAACGGTCAAATCAGTGGAAACTCCTTCAAGTCTCAATTCCATCCTCCGTATAATGGCACCTGTCGTTGTTCATTCTTTCAAAGATTCCGCTTCTTTAGCCGAATCTTTCGGCAAATTCGTTTTATCGCGGGAAACGGAATCTCTGCAGTCTCACGGAGTTTTCCGCGTCGCAGTCTCCGGTGGAAGCCTCGGCAAAGTACTGAAGAAAGCTCTGATAGCAAATGAAGAATTATCTGATAAAATCCAATGGAATAAATGGCAGGTTTTCTTCTCAGACGAAAGGCTGGTCCCTCTGGACCATGAGGATTCCAATTATAAGCTGTTTGAAGATATGGTGATCAACGAGTTGAAGAAATTAGGCAAACCCCTGCCTCAGGTGTACACAGTTGATGGGAAACTTATATCTGATAATATTTCAGCTGAAGACATAGCAAAGGACTATGAAGCAAAGATTACGGAATCATTTGGAGTGCGGAAGTCACAGGGTTCTCAGGATATACCGGAATTTGATCTTGTGCTGCTGGGTTGCGGCCCAGATGGCCATACTTGCTCGCTATTTGAAGGTCACCCTCTTTTATCCGTTACTGATCGGCTTATTGCGGCAATTGAGGATTCGCCGAAACCTCCGCCCCGTAGAATCACGTTTACTTTGCCTTTGCTGAAAGCGGCAAAGAGTATCGCGTTTGTAGCAGAAGGTGGGAGCAAAGCTCCAGTGTTGAGAGAGATATTTGCAGCGAAATCTGAGGGAAATCCGTTAAAATATCCTTCTGATATTGTAAATCACATAGCGGCCAATCCTGTGACGTGGTTTGTAGATTACGCGGCGGTAGAAGGAGTGGATTTGTCAGGTTTGAAGGGTTGACGTAGAAAAGTGAAGGAATATGGGGTTTAGACAGTATTTGCTGCGCCACACTGCGCCACAATGGAGGTTATAATGTTCCGTATTAGTCTGAGAAGTTCCGCGAGCTTTCAGTACTTTCAGTAACTTCCAGTTTGTGTATTCGGAGTTCCGTAGGGTGGCTGAAAGGAGAATACATGGAATACGTGCTAGTGAGCTTTTCTGCTTGAGAAAAGTGTTGTATGGGAGGAAATGGGATGGATTGAGATGGGTAATAAAGTATGCGGTGTTAATAGGAAGGAAGAAAGTTGAGGTGTTAATAAGAAGGTAGTTGTTAATAAGCAAAGTGCTGAAAGTGGGGATACAAGAGAGTAGTTTGGTATTATATAGTAGTAAGGTGAAACAAATAGTAATTTAAAGTTCTTTAATAAGAGAGTAAGCATTATGAGAGGTTTGGGATTGTAGAGTCTTCTTATTGTTTTCCTACTGGCTTAGAAGGCTGAGTATCTCAATTCCCTCTTCGATATACGTTGATTGCTGATCGCTGATATCTCTGATATAATCATTCGAGCCACTATAAATGAACTGTCCATCTAGCATACATAGTTGAATAAATAGGAATCGGATGGAAAACCACTTTCTAGACTCATTCTATCACTGTCTAAATAGTCAGTGAGTTCTCAGCGAATCGATGCACATATTTCACCCCAGTAGAGAATTCATTGGAAGGAGTTCGTTCTTTGATGTCGGCGATGCATCCAGCAATATCAATTGAGGTGTCTGCGATATTCAGAAAGTGACAAAAGGTCTGGAGTTCAACTGGTGCCTGCTAGGTAGTTATTACATCGCTGACAGAAAGGTAGATAAATAGGAGGTTCTAGGGAGTAGCTGAAAGTACCTGAAAGGCCTGGAGTTTCTAGGGAATGAATAAAAGTCCCTGAAAGGCCTGAAGTTTCTAGGGAATAAATGAAACTAGCTGAAAGGTTATAGTTGCTCGGGAGTACCTGAAGGAGTTTCCAATCTCGCTTCCTAAGAGAACTCAACTTTCCAATAGGGATTTCCAATAGCTGGCTTGAATTGCGCACAGCTAAAACTCCTCTTTATGCCTACTCTCTATTCCTACTCTCTATATCTATAAATTCCTGTTTTCACACCAAGGATCAAACTAACAGCGAATAGGTCTAAAATCCAAAAGTCACACTCTTCTCCCATACGTTCAAGCCAAGTATACAAACATATATTCAATTATAATGAAATTTATGCCCTCATTTATTTCCCTACTGCCTCAATCTCTCTGCCTATACCTATCGCGGGTTGACTTGGAATCTCCTTGCGAGTCATAGCCATCTCGGGGTGATCTCCTACTGCTGTGGGTTTTTGAGAAATCACTCCGTCTCTGCTGATCTGTGGAATCTACATTTCTACCCCTGTTGCCTGTTTCGCTGAAAACTGATCCTCCTACTGGTTTTCCCTCCACATTACTCCCGCTTTCCTTCCCACCCGCCTTTTCCTTCAATACAACAGGCGAATACGCAAATTTCCGCCTATTCTTTCCCTTTCCTGAACCGCTCAACACAGCCAAAGGTACCTCCTTCGCTCCAAGTCCTAAAAACGCAGGACGCGGCCTCTTTATTCCGAAGTCTTCACTATTTCCAGCCTCCGAGACTGCGCCACTTTTCCCCTTCTCGGATTTACCGTCCCAGCCCATCCCACGGAGCAGCGCTGCCCCAAACGACTCTACAGGGATCTTTGCATACGTTTCTACAGACGGAGGGTCTGGCCGAGTATTTAAATCGTTCTTCAGTGCTTCCCTTTCTGATACTACTGGTACTGTACTATTTTTATGTGAATCCTCCTGCTTGACTGTCACGTTATTCAACCCGTATTTCAACTCCTCCTCTTCCAAAGTGACAATTCCTCTCCTTTGCTTCAAATCTGCTTTCCAGTCGCGAGTTTCTGGAACGATAACCAGAGGTTTCGCTGCTTCTTCCTCTTTCCGCCTTCTTTCCAGTTCCTTTTCATCATTTGTAGCAAATTCGTTACTCTCAGCATTGAAAGAAGTCACAGAGAAACTTCTTTCGTCTTCCTCTTCTTCAACCTTTTCAGCCAGCAGTACTTTCGGCTGTTTGCTGCCTTTCTTTGCTTTCTTTAATGAGATTCCTTTCTTCAGCGAGAAGCCAGTCACCTTGACTGGCTCTTTAGAGCCGGCAACCGGCTGTTCCGACATTCCAGAGGTTCCTGGCGACACTCAGGGTGAGCTAGTACGTCACTTTAAGAACATAAACCACTTTTTACAGTCAATAGATGAAATAATACTGTTAATAAGATATCCTCGGAGATCATCGAAACGGCTGGGCCTGAAAAATCCAGTTGAGATTTATCGATTAGTAATCAATAAAAGATCCTATTAAGTGATTATGTAATCGCTATTCCTCCTACCATAAAAATCGGTAAATCAATCAATCAATCAAACCCGGGGAAATCAACGACATTCTCAACAGCACATACCCGCTATTCAGGCACTTTGATACGAATATAGCATCTCATATTTTGGTATTCCATTTGCCCGGTGTCCGCCTATTTGGGATTTTGCTGCAAAACCCTCAAATTCCAAGCGGAAAAGCGCTGAATTCTCACTCAAATGCGATCCGTACTCCTGAAGAGTGCTTCTCCAGGGTTACGAATTGCAGTTCAAAGATGCTTTTCTCCCGCTTTCAGGTGTAAATTGGAATCCTCTGAACGGCAGTTCACCCATTCTGTTGGCTGGCGGTCGTTTTCCGCTGCTGCGGCTCTCCGTTTAGCTTTGGAACCTCAGAAGACGATTCAGGGGAACTCTTTGTCGAAATCTGATAAATCAACTGACAAATCAACTGACAAACCAACTGACAAACCAACGGACCAATCAATTGACTCACTCAGTATAGAAGACGAACTGAAACTGCAGGAAATCCTCAAATCCGCAAACATTCAAAAGGAAAAACAATCTGAAAGCCTCAATAACGAATCTATCATCTCTGACCACTCAAATCAGGAACCGCAATCCAAATCGCCTCACAAAGATCAAAATGACAACCCTCCTTCTTCTGCAGCCTCCTCGCTGAACTCCAAACCCACAGAAACGTCTTCTGGACCCTCTAATGGCCCCCTCGGCTCCCGCGCGGCTTTCAATCTCTCATTTCCCACTCTGATAACGAAGGAGAAGATATCAAACACTATAAGTACCCTATCGAAAACACTCAATGATCTCACAGGCTACACGGCTATCCAGCAGCTGAAGGAGAGTGTGGAAAACCAGGAAAAACAGCTACAACTGATCCGGGCTCAGGTAAAGATAGCTAAACAGAATTATTCAACTGCCATAGCAAATAGATCGACATCGCAAAGGGAAGTTAATGAACTTCTACAAAGGAAGCACGCCTGGACACCTAGCGACCTGGAAAGGTTTACTACATTATATAGAAATGACCATAGTAATGAGAAATTAGAAGCTCAGTCAGCTCAGATACTGGAAACGGTGGAAAGAGAAGCTGAAGAAGCCCAAGCACAGTTAATGAAGTCCATTCTTGATAGGTATCATCAGGAGCAAATATGGAGTGATAAAATTCGAAGAATCGGCACTTGGGGTACGCTGATTGTTATGGGGATCAATTTGCTGTTGTTTATAGTCGTACAGCTCATTTTAGAACCACGGAAGAGGAGACGTTTGGTGGATATGTTTGAACAGAAAACGAGAGTATACTTAGAGGAGGAATCCCGGAGACTTTCTGCGCTGTCTGAACAACTTGGGAGGTGGGAAAGCGAAGTACAGAGCGGTTCTGCGGTGCGGGGTGACGTGCTGAAGGAAGAAACTACTAATATTGGGGGAAATGAATCCAGTTTGAAGAGCGAAACTGGGGAAATCGTAAAGGAAACCAGCGCAATAACTGCGGGGTTCCGTGCTTTGAAGAGTAGATTGTTTGCTGGAGTTACTATACAGTCTCTACGGGATTCGCCAGCGGAAGCGGTGAAGATTTTGTGTGGGAATATAGCCGAAGGAAGTCGTATACTATGGAAAAGTTTACTGCGCCAGGTCAACTATATTCGAACGCACGACGAATTCACTGTTTCTAAGCAAACTATTTCAATTTCTTCAACTATTTTAACATGCATAGGAGTCGGTATTGGCTGGTCATTGAGCTCAGCGATGTTATTCTGATTCTCAAGGTACAGCATCTGCCGTCTCCGCTCCTGTACATACTACATACTGCAGCAGCCGGCACTACGTGTCTATTAGAATTCACAATAGAGAGGCATTTCAGCTTTAGTTTTATAGCCCCTCAGTAGTTTAAAAACTATCAGAAATACCAGAAATATGATAAATATCAGTCAAAATAGCAAACTAATCGTTCATCGCTCTGCCAGCTTCTGCACTTCGAGTCTCCTCTTGCACTTTCTATTTTACAATCACGTCATCATTGAAAGATGTCCCATTACAGGAGACGCGATTGGGTGGGGGTGAAATTTCATTTTTCGCGTCTCGCAAATCAGTGAAATTTCGTATAAACTTCAAGAATGGTATCTATAAGCCCCCCCTTCAGTTGATAACAAACTGAAAACCTCATTTATAGTTGCGGCTTTTTGCTGAAAAAGTCTCCTCCGTTTTCCCCCCAAACCTCTTGGAGGTGTTCGGAGACCTCTCAACCAGCACAGAGAGGGCACTTCTGAGTAGTTCAATCCTATTCAATTCAGAAAACACGCGTAGTTCTCAAGTTTCAGCCGCAATGAGGTCTGAAAACTTATCAGTTACTACTCTCCTCTTGGCATTCTTAGCACTGGCCTGCAGCCTGGTTCTTGCTGCCCCAGCACCCTCTACTCTACCGGAAGATCCACCAGTGACTGAATATGTCTACTTCAATATCTCCCAGGGCGAAAGCTTCCTCGGCTCAAGATACATTGGAACTATCAAGATGGGACTCTTTGGAACTGTTGTCCCCTCGACAGCGAAGAACTTTGTGATGCTGTGCGAGAATGCCAAGGGATACGGATTCAAGCATACTGGAACTCTGTTCCATAGGGTTATACCTGACTTTATGATTCAAGGAGGTGATTTTGAGAATTTTGACGGTACTGGCGGGTACACACCACTGAAAGATTACGATCCAAGCAAGGATGAGGGTCGTGGGAGGAACCCCGAGCGATATTTCAATGATGAGAACTTCCTGATTAAGCACGACAGGCCTGGACGACTAAGTATGGCTAACGCTGGTCCAAATACGAACGGAGCACAGTTTTTCATTACTACAACTGTCACAGACTGGTTGGACAAGCGACACGTGGTATTCGGACAGGTATACGATGGTATGGACGTTGTGCACTTGATAGAACACGTTGAAAGAGATCCGAGAGACAGGCCTTTGAAGAATGTCTATATAGCCGGGACGCGGGTGGTGCCAGTTTTGAAGCCGGAGAAGGTTGAAGATAAAGCCGAGAAAATTACTGGCAGTGCTGTGAAACAGCCAGCGGAAGCGAAAGTGGAAGCGGAAGCGGAAGGATGGCCATTCGGAATGGTGTTCTGTGGTGCTTTGCTGTTCTCTGGTGTGGCCGCTTACTATATTATACGATTCACCAAAGGCATGAACCTGAAAGGGAAGCATAGAATGTGAAGATGGATACGTCGGATATAGGGAGTATGTAATGATATACAGATGAGAGAATCCTACGGTAAATGAACCAAATGATGGTTGGGGAATAATATAAGCAGGTTCTTATTACAATAGAATATATTTTTAATCATACTTCACCAGCGGAAATGTAGTCTCGGCCTCAGAATTCGTCAAAACGGCGATTCTTCGGCGATTTTTCGGCTATTCGACCCGGTCGGCTGAACTTCGGGTCTCGCTCTGTGCATTGAACTTTTTTCTTTACGTCATCACAAAGTTCTAACATCATCTGATCCTGTGAACTGCACATGCGATGTCCATTAAGCCACTGATTTGCAACCAAAGACGGTAAAAACGCCACTCAAATTCCTACAACTGAATTCACACTTCCCTCTAAATATACCCCCACATTCCCCTGCCCTTTCACCCGGAAATTCATTCATTTCTTTCCATCCACCTCCTCATCGCTCACCTCGCGTCTCCCTCTGGGCCCCTGCAACCTCATGTACGCCACACGCTTCTCGGGGATTTCGTTTTCCGCTTTTGGTATACTAATTAGATGAAACTGTTAATAAACTTTATTTGCCACACAGAACTGCGCCTCATTGCTCCCAATTAGGCATCCACTCAACTTTATTCACCAGTCCGCGACTGACAGCAAAACCCGTTTATGACAGTAGAAGTAATAAAATTTACCGAAATGAATGAAATACTCAGCTATTCGGGGGGTTCTCATTGATAAACAAACAGCCATAGCATCGCCTTCCATAGTTATATTCTCAGGCGCCACCTTTCTTCCACGAAACAACTCGAATGTCACAGCAGACGGCCCCCGGTTCACCTCACTGTATACCGGGAAGAGAGAAATGAACAGATTGATAGGAAAACTGTGGGCTCAGTTAGTGAGATATCTTTGCTAGCTGACTGCACTGTTTTATTTCACAAAGGGGAAAAAGAATACTGAAAGCCATGAGCGGCCAGCCGTCCCGTCCGGATACGGAATTCATCTCAGCAAATTTCGGGAATGCCGGTGGAATCACGAGTTCGGTCAATTCGTCGGCAACTTCTGTGGCGCAGCACAGTCAAATAGCGGCTGAGCCACACCTTCAGCCACTTTCCGTTTCGTCAGTGCCGACAATCCCCGGTTACCCGGGCTCTGAGGTACCTTTAGACTCGGTAAAGACGGAATCGGAAGCCGGAAGTAAGCCGAGCGGATACCTCGGGTCGGTGAAGCTCAGTCAGGATGCGAAACGGCCGGGAACTTCTTGTAGTGTGTGCCGGAAGCGGAAAGTTAAGGTAAGTAAGCGGATGAGAAAGCGGGAGGAGCGGAAGGAACGGAAGCGGAAAGAATGGAAGCGGAAAGAATGGAAAGAACGGAAGGATCGCATCGGGTTGAATTGGAATGGAAATTACAGTAGAATCTCCAATATGAGCGGATAAAGAGATACGTTGTTTCATCTCAAAGAATTGCAAACGGATAATCGAGTAAAATCTCGTAAAAGTCTCTATAAAGAGTGTGAGAAATCATCCGAAAGCTATCGGGAATTTTCGGGGTAAAGACGGAGTTTACTGTGGATATTTGAGTTACTCAGAGGTTCTCTGAGTTCCAGAATTGCATAAACTCCGTTGGAAACCGAGGAAATCCCGAAAATTCGGATTACTTTTCGACTCTTCTATTTTTTATTTTTATTTTTTTCCAAAGTGATTACGGCAGGATCAAAAAATTGGTGTTTTTGCTCTCTGAGAGTCCAAAATACTGGGATTTCAAAGTCACTGATCTCCTGGTTTGGCTTTCTTTTTTAATTGTTTTTTTTTCTTTTTTTTTTTTTTTTTTTTTCTTTTTTTTTTTTTTTTTTTTTTCCCCCTTTTTTTCCTTTTTTTTCCCCCGTTTTGAGTTTTGTTTTTCCACTACAACTTTTTCTTTTTTTTTTTTTTTTTTTTTTTTTTTTTTTTTTTTTTTTTTTTTTTTTTTTTTTTTTTTTTTTTTTTTTTTTTTTTTTTTTTTTTTTTTTTTTTTTTTTTTTTTTTTCCTCCGTTTTTTCCATTAGTTTCACCAGTTTTGAGTCTTGAATTTCAACTACAACTATTTCAATTCTTTATTGTTGATTATTTCTTTGTTCTTTCCTCTTTTCCTCTTTATTTATTCCTTATTTCTTATATTCCAGGTAAATATTCTCTTTCGTTTTCTTTTTTCCCTATATATGCCTTCCTACTTATACTTTGTATTTGTTTTCTTCCTAAGTTGAATTCTACTATCAATCCCATTCTATTCCTAATTTGAATTCTACTATTCCATTCTTTTCTACCATTCCAAGCCTACTATCCTCATCTTACCACTGCCACTCCTTTCTACCTTATTGCTCTCCCATATCATTATTCTCTTCCTTACTACTCAAATTTCTCCTTCCATCTCCACCTTCCTGCTCTCCTCCCTATTCTGAACACCCACTAACAGCTCAGTGCGATCGAAACCGCCCAGTTTGCCAAAACTGCGTAAAGTACAAAGTACAACACCTCTGTACTTATAAAGATCGTAACGGTAAACTCGTAACTGAAGATGAAAGAATCCGTAATGAGAATGAGAACCTCCGGGAAGAAATTGCTAAGCTACGGAAGAAACTGGAAACTAGTAAAATCAGTACTGCAAATGTTCAGCCACCCTCGGAGCCGAATCGGCCACTTTTCACTGGGTCTGCGCCACATTCGTCCTCATCAAGTATATCAACTTTCTCAGCCACTGTAAATTCAAACTCACCTAAACAGTTTCTGCCAAACGTCACACAGCACTCTTGGCAGCCTCCGAACCGGGGAACTCGGCCGGGGACTCCGACAGCCACAGGAAATTCGGGAAACTCGGGAAATTTAGGGAATTCGGCCAACCCTGCAAACTCGGCAAATTCGGCAAATTCGGCAACTCCCACATTCTCTGCTCGGCTCAGCCACACCCCACACGATCCGACACTCCCATTAGCTACAAAATTCCAAATCTTAGAAATCGTTAACGGGAATCTCCGCTCCTACGGTGGCACCTCCCATAAATCTCTATTCTTCAACGACGTCGCCCTCCATAGTTTATTCACATCCATAACCCGAGGCGGAGCATCTGCAAAAGCCCAGGGATTAGCCAGTGGTGTAGACGCTTCCACACCGCAAGTTTGCGAATCCCAAACCAAAGTAGTCCGTATGATTGAACAGGCTTTGCCCGATGCTGACTGTGTATTCATCCTACTCCAGGCATTCTTCGACAGCTACTATCATTTGGTCCCTATAATTGACCAATCGCTGTTCCAGGAAGAGCTGGTAAGGATTACAAAGATTGTAGATAATCGTATTCAGCTTATGATTGTTCGGCATGCCGATTCTGTAACTCTTGGGCTGTTGCTGTTGTTTCTCCGTATCGGATACGTCTCCCTCGGGGTTTATCTCAATGCCGAGTCCGACAGGACTCAGTGGGAGGAACCGACAGCCCAATCAGAGGAAACGCGACGCCGGAAACTCACTTTGCAGTTTCTGAAATCTCGCGGGACAGAAGTCGGCGCTGAATACCTGGAGTATATGCGGCTGGTAATGAATACAGCGAAACACCACATTCTCGCGAGTATCCCATTAATGCAACTGCTGCTTTACGTACGTGTTTACCTTTGTATAGCCCCTGAAAACGAGTTGTACGACGAGGATAACGCAGTAATCATCCAGGGACTCGTAACTCGGCTAGCAGTGTCTATGGGACTGAACCGTGATCCGGATAATTTCCCGCAGATTAAAGACGAAAGACTGGCTTACGTCTGGCGTACAATCTGGCATGTGGTGTGCGGATATGAGTCGGAAGCGGTGTTCCAAATGGGCCGGCCCGTGTTTACAGAAGCGTATCTTTGTGATACGAAAGCTCCGACATTGCTGCCGGAAAATGCCGGGAACAGGTTTGCCGTAGAAGAAGCTCGGCATCTGTCTGTGCTGTGCACATGCAATAAAATGGTACTCAACTCTATGAAGCTCTGCCTCGGGTTGAAACACCAAAGTCCCTCGTCAGCGCTGGAAAAACAGTGTGATCAGATATCTGATTATCTGCGAACTACCGTAGCACCTTTCGAAGATCTTGTGATGGATAGCAAACGAGACTCTTCAGTATTCCAGAAACTGGTTAGAACTCGGGCAACGATCGTCAGAGTTCAATTGCTGCTCCATAACTACCTAGTATACTATGTCTTGTTTTTGAACTGTGAAAGGCAGAATTACCCCACTAGTGTCTCAGGTAAATACGTAAAACGCGCACTGCAAGCTGCTTGCGAGTATTTAACAGTAGTTGACTACTCCCTGCGGCACGGGGAACAGATGTTCGGTGAGCAGTTTCTGTCCTTCCTGGCGCCCCTGTTTGTAAAAGCAGCTACACGGCCATTGCAGCTGTTTGTATCAATTCTAGTGCGATCAAGATCTCCTACGCTAAATAGTACGATTCCTCCCTTGGATGAACTGTGGGATAACGCAGAAGCTGACAGCGGCGGGAAGGAGAAATCCGGGACGGAAGTCTCCGGAGCGGGGCTCGGATTCCTGCTGGATCGTATTAGCGATTTCTACGAAGTTTGTCAACTCTTGGGAAGCAAATACTGCTTCACTATGCAGTTCACATCAGTACTGAAAATCGTGCTTGCAGAAGTGGCAAATCTGAAAGAACGTGTTTACCCGCCTACACTCCCAGGTAATGTAAGCAATATAGCGGGAGAATGTCGTGCGTATAGAGCAAGTAGCGTAGCAAATGTAAAAAACGGCTCGGCAGTGGAAGAACGGGCAACGGCGCGGCTGGCAGGCCTTGTGGCCGATATGGATGACGGCGTAAGCGGAAATCGCAGTAGCGGCATGGAAGGCAGCAGCGGCCCTGAAGAGCAGACTTCGCCCTCGGCTTACGGAGCGGGGAAAACGCCGAGCAGCGGTTCAGGCCAGAGTTCGGTGAAGACGTTTATAGACGAGCTCGATCAGCAGCAGTTTATCCCTGTAGATGCTGGGCTGGGCGGCGGGTTTACCGATGCACACATGGGAACGCCGCTGCCTGGAGAACCGGAATTACAACGGCGGGTTGGCGGGTTTGCTGATCCGGGATTTTCCGGTGGAGCTTCAGTGCCGATTTCGGAATCGGTGAAAACAGGGATCAACGATATAGTCACCGATTGGACGAGTTCTTCTTACTGGATTGACGCTTTGCAGGAAGTTGGGGTTGCGGATCAAGCAGCAGATCGGGATTGGTTATTCCGTGATCCGTATCTTGATTTAATGTTTACGGATGGGGAGACTAATCTATGGGACGGAGTTTGAAAGGTGATAGGGTGAAGGGTAAGAGATGAGGTGAGAAAGCAGAGGTTTGCTTCTGGTTTGATGTGGCCGATATCGTATTTCTTCTAATTGATGGTCTCTTCAAAGACGAGAATTGGGTTCTGATTCTTCAATGTGAAAACAAAATTCTGTCCGGTAACATTTCCACATCACAATGTGTATTTCTTCTTTTTTTTTTAATAACCTGTATATAGTTAAAGTGCAATTCTAGGGAACGTATTGGGCTGGTCTGTATTAGATGTATTTTTAATGCTGCTGTGATATATATTATGGAAGTAGGCTAATCGTGCTATTACAAGTAGGAAAGAGTCCTCTTTGGAAGTCAAACGCTTTCAATCGTCATCTGTTTGGAAAGATGGCAATAGGTACTCTCATTAGACTCCTCTGTACTCCCGAATATTCCTCCTTACTCATCTGTAGTCGAATAATGGAATATTCCTTGGTTCTCCTATCTACTGGAAATAGGTGTAAGTTCAAATAGTTAAAAAACTGTGAGGAAATTGCGGATAAAACTCATATATTATTCACAGGTTCATTCGGTTTAAGGCCGAAGAAAAATATGGAAAACATGGATATTCTTCCCAGTACTGAGAAAAACATTACAGAACGTTATGGAATACAATCAGAGTAAGCGGTAAAAGCAGAGGAAACCCGATGGGAAACAGAGAGGACCGAATTTGAGCTAAATTATGCTCTGCAATCGCTATCACATATATATTGATTCTCTTCTAGTTTCCTGCATATCTCTCTGCTCCTACAATCTCTCCAGAATTTCTGTGAGATTCAATTCAATTCAAGTTATGTATCGTTATTCATTATACTATTACGTATCTCAGAGCTCCTTGGGTGTTTGCTAGTCTTCAAAACGTCCTCAACTCTGATAACTATGTGGAAAAGACCAAATATGTACAAATAATTACCATAGTCTCATCCTGGGCGATAATGCTAATCCTGTGCTCTCTGCAATATGGAAACCAGACTGGTCTTACAGATAAAGTATCCGGAATGCTACACTACACTCTTCAGCCACTGTCTTCCGTCATGCCTACTCATTAATCCTGGAAACTTCTAACACTATCTTCAGTAAATCATCATATCCTCCAACCCAGTATCGGCTTTGAACTCCTTTTCAAACGCTGACCGGTCGGGGATCCACCCAATAAACACCAACACGCTCGGATACGTCTCAGCAGCACATCCGCCATGACCATCGCTGCATCCGTCGTCATGCTGGTGAGAATCTGGCTGAGATTCCGACGTTTTGCCCTCAATTTCGATCAAATCATAGGTATTCCTCACCCCCTGTACTATGACAGTGTTCCCCTGTAGAGTAACAATCTTACCCTTCACACGGTGGATATCCAGTGAGTCTGCAAACTCGTCACCGTCTCGCGACCGCCACAGGATACGCTGGTAGAATTTTTCTACTGCTGAAACGGCTTCAGGGCTGAGTATCGGTAGCCTCACGTTGAGCGTTGTGATGCGCTGGAACAGAATGTTAGTATTAGTACGGCAGTACGACGTTTACCACGCTGTGTAATACTGGGCATTGGCCCAGATTTACGGTATTCTCAGTATACTCACAGTATCATGGCACGCTGGGGCATCGAATTTGCTTCCTGGGGTCAATTCAAAGGTATCGTAAGCATTGAGATCAAGTATACTCTCCAGAGGTACTTGAGCAAACGATGTATCGATTATAGGGGCAGCACTGTTGATCCCAGTGATTCTAGCATGCACTTCCGCTCTTTCAGCATCAGAAACTCGATCAGTCTTGTTCGCTATGACCAGATCTGCCATAGCTATCTGTAAATGAGCAGTAGAAACTCCCTTTTCGTGATATTCCCGCGTAGATTCAGCCGTCTCGTCTGTCTGCTGCTCTGCGCCGGAGTTACCAAAGTTAACATCGTCTAAGCACTTAGTAATGTGCTCACAGTCAACTACGGCAATTATCCCATCAAGATATATACTAGAATTGAGCCCAGGGTCCATCCAGAAGATCTTAGCGATGGGTCCCGGGTCGGCTATGCCTGTGGTTTCCAGTAGAATGTAGTCGAATTTACCTTTACGCAGCATGAGATCTTCTATAGCTTTGACTCCAGCGTCCCTGAGTAGTTAGTAAGCAGGAAGTAGGAATAGAAATAGGAATAGAAATAGAAATACAAAATACAAAATACAAAATACAAAATAGCAGAAATACAGTACCAACTAAGCCAAATACAAGCCGGTAAATCAATACTCACTTCACGGAACAACAGAGACATCCATTGCCCAAATCAAGCCATTCATCGTATACTTTCTCGCCGTCCCGCACAGACAGCGCTTTCTCGATATCATTCGAATCACCAAATTCGTTCATAATCACAGCTATCTTCTTCCCGCCTTGACGGGCAATCCTGTCCAGCAGCGTTGATTTCCCTGATCCGAGGTATCCAGTGATTATCGTCAGAGGGACTTTCTTTTCTGTGGATTCTCCGCCATTGGTGGCGTCCTGTGGCGCAGTAGACGAAACAGGCACAGCTGGAGACGGCAGTGGCGCAGTTTTTTTCTCAAAATACTGCTCGTGGCTCAGTATATCCTGTGGAACCTCGGAGATATCCTCAACGAGATCGGGGATGTCTTCATCCATAGTGTAGCGCAGTTAGGGTCGATTCCTGGGGTACCTGTGGAGTTAAATAGGAAACAAATAGAAAAGTTTTTTGATAGTCTTTCAGAATAGCTTATTAGCAGCAAATTTACGTCGATTTGGCCCGAGGAATCCTTTGAAATTTATTTATCTTCTTCAAGCCGATAAATCGGCGAACTCATCGATTTTCACTTTCCCCGCTGAGAATTTCGCCACATTTGGAAAGCGTCACAGCCTGGAGCGGAGTGAGATGCGATGTGTGGGTACGGGAGGGAGGGGGGTGAGAAGGAAAGGAGCATCGGGGAGATATAGAAGGTATAGGGGTATAGCGGGTTGACTTGGTGGTATATAGAGGGATTTATGATTGCTGGGAGGGCAATGGAAGTTGAGAGGGAGATGCGCTGAAGGAAAAATCAAGGTATACCTGGTGATCTGCTTATGGTGCTAGTGATGTTTGCCAAATCTGCGTCAAAACATGCCCAGAACGCCGCTATCTTAAAACTGACAATCCAGAGGTAGTTTGTTTGACATCCTATACCTCTTGGCTACTCTGTTTTCCCCTTATTTACTCTCAGTTACTGTCAAAATCGTTCATTCCTTACCACTCTCTCGTCCCATAATAACCCCCAGTATGCACCCGCCTGCACCCTCCTGCACCCTCCTGCATACCACGGTTATCGGCACGTAACTTTCCAGATTACCTCATCGGTAATCGGCCATATATTCCCGCTATTTCGCTCCTCGATTTACCGAAGTCATCACCGTCATTCCTCCTTGCTAAACGACCAGGGAAGCCCCATATGCTACCAAATGCTACCAAAATACTGGTATCACACCAATTAAACACCCCAAGTACTGCGCCACCATGATCGACGTTCTGGGCCCGGCCCTTATCCTGCTAATCCAGTCTTATATGACTTGGGCACCCTTCACTAAGGTAGAGGAATCTTTCAACATGCAAGCCGGCTACGATATACTCAACTACGGCGTATTCAACATATCCAACTACGACCACTTCAAGTTCCCCGGTGTTGTGCCGCGCACGTTCGTCGGTGCGACCGTCCTGAGCTTCTTTAACTGGATAGTCTCTAGCTATTTTGTAGGATCTGATGAACCTACTCAGATATCCTATCAGCTCAACTACCGGGCTCTGCTCGGCGTAATGAACGCTGTAGCGCTCGTAAATCTCCGTAATGCGATTGCCAGCTGCTGCTGTGAGAAAGACGAAGACGGGAACGTTCTCCGGGGGAAATTCATGAAGTTTTGGTACGGATTTATGCAATTTTCCCAATTTCATATAATTTACTATGCTTCGCGCACTCTGCCCAATTTCCTGGCTTTGCCGCTCACTAACGTCGCGTTGGCCCTCGTTCTCTACGACAGGCTGCAAGCGGCTTTCACCCTGTTGTTCTTTGTAGGCATAGTATTCCGTGCGGAAGTTGCCCTATTCGCTGGAGCTATTGGATTCTTCTTTGTAATGAACCGTAGGCTGCGAATTTTGCATATGATGTTCTACGCTTTCACTGGGATCTGTATTGGCGTCTCTGTGTGTCTTTTGGTGGACGTGCACTTCTGGAATCGTCCTCTGATGGTGCCTGAGGTGTACGCTTATATATATAATGTTGTAGATGGTAATTCTTCTAATTGGGGTCAAGAGCCCTGGCCTGCGTATTTTGTGAGGTATCTCCCCACGTTGTTAGTGTCACCTGCTATGTTACCATTGGCAGTAGTTGGATATTTCAAGGATTATTCTAAGAAGAACAATGCTAGAGTGTTGTTACTAGGGTCTATAATGTTTATATTCATCTTCTCTTTCCTCCCACACAAGGAATGGAGGTTTATTATATATACAGTGCCAGTTTTCACTCTTATGTCTGCTCAGGGGGCCAATTTTCTCACTGAGAGAGCTGCTAGAAGCGTTGTTTACAGGATTGGAGTTGCCGTAGTCTCACTTGCTACTCTGTGTGCTTACGGTATATCTTTCTTTATGATGTACTGCTCAAGCTGGAACTACCCTGGTGGAAACGCTGAAGCAGCTTTCAATTCGATGATCCAGACAACCTACGGGAACACTACGAAACCTGTAGAGCTTACTGTGCATTTGGATGTGCCTACTTGTATGACTGGCGCTACTCTTTTCAATCAGATTGTCCCTGGATGGCATAACGTGACTGTTCACTACGATAGAACTGAAAATCAATCTGATTTGGCTGCTCTGTGGGATTCCTTTGATTATCTCATCACTTTTGCTGATAATGGCATGCCTGAGAAGACTTTAGCGGCTTCTGTAGACCGCGAGACAGCTGAGAGGGCTAAAGTGTTGCAAAACCCTCGAGACGGAGAATGGGTGAAAGTGCAGAGTATCGAGGGTCTGGCTGGTGTCAGCACGCAGCCCCTGGTGGAAGCAGCAATGGATACGTTGGAATCTATGAGATCTCTGGTGTCCGAAGGTCCCATAGACCAGCGAGTGCCTGCTGTAATAAATGCTGTCGCTGAAGTTTTAGATCCTGAATTCCTGCGTGTGTGGGGAACGCAGCTGCTGAGACAGACCGTAGCAACACAGAACCTCACGTTTATCTATAAAAAGGTCTCGCATCACCCTCGGGACACTGATAGGGCCTACGCGGAGCAGCAAGCAGTTCTCCAGGGTTTGCTGTGATTGCCTGGCGGTTTCACAGCAGGTTTCTAGGGTGTATGGACTATCTTGCAAGATGAACGGAGTCTCCAGTGACTCGGAATAGTTGTTATATGAGCAAAAAATCGGAAATCTCGGCAATTTGCGCCTCTTCTCGGCATTTTTTCGAGTATTTCTTCCTTCTAATCCTCTATATATATTAATATATCACGTAATCATTCAGACCCTTTCTTGAGGGTCTTGGAGTCCCTTTTTTGAAATTTTCCTGTAGACCCTCGCCACACCCACACACCACATACCAACATGAATTCGCTTTGTTCGCGTTAATAAAGCGAACGTAGCAATTGAGTGATGAAGGAGAAAGCAGTTGGAAAAGCGGTAAAACATCACATATTCCGCTATTTCTTTGGGTTATCTGTTCACTAATCATTTGGCTGCATTCTGTGCCGAAAATCCCGTAGGAAAAGTCGAAATACAGCCTGTTTGAGCCCTCAAATCGGTCATTATAGCGACTTCAGATCATAAAAGTGGCTATGAGTTCAGCGCATTCACACAATCACGCGCTGGCTGCGATCCCAGAGTAAGTAGACGTGTTTGGGTGTTTATTTCCGGGATTTGGAGGTATCAGGAGGTTTCTGGGGGTATCAGGAGATGTCTGGGGGTGTTGAATGTTCTTAGATGAAGAGGAGTGGGCTGAGTAGTTAGGAAATCGGATCAAATGGGATCGAGGAAGTTATGGGATTTGCTAGGGACTTTCTAGTGACTTTCCAGACTTGTTAGGGACCTATAAATGTTTCCTTCTTCTGGTTGTTCATCTACTGCTGTTAATTGTGTGTAATTTATCTCTATTGTTTGATATTCTGAGGAATAGTGAAGTTGGAGCTATTTATTGATGCCATATCGTTTCAAGGATTCTACAATACTGAGGAATTGTTCAGTGCTACTAGATTGTATTGTATTGTATTGTATATTCAGAGTAGTATAGTATAGTATGGTGTGTTGGTATATTCGTATCTCTTTTCACTGATATACGATGGTTTATGTGTAGTTGTGGTATTTCTTGTATCCGCTACTCTTGGAAATCTGTTTTAGAAGTTTACTTGAGATATCAGCGAATGGATTTTGGTATTTTTCTGTTCTTTTGGGAGTCTCAATTTATGTTTTTTCGTTCTTTTTTATATGATTGATTTCTCATTATATTGCTCAAACGAGTTACATTATTTGTTTCTCCTTTTTTATTCTCGTAATTATTCTCATAATAATTTTTTTTTTTGATTATCTCTTTTATCCTCTTTTATCCTCTTCTTTATTCTCTTTATAGTCATTCTTTTACCTCTTTTTATCCTAATTTCCACTACTTTCATCCCCAATTCTTCTCAGCCTTTCAGCTCCTCTGAACCTCACAACCAGCCAGCTCTACACGTTTATAACGCATTTACTGCTATCTTTTTTTTTTTTTTTTTTTTTTTTTTTTTTTTTTTTTTTTTTTTTTTTTTTTTTTTTTTTGACTCTCTGTTACTATGAGAATCAGGAATTCCTAATACTGATTCACATAACTCTCCTTTTTCTTCCTTTTCCCCGCATTTCAGAACCCCTCATTGAACCAACCAGAAACTTGAACTGTAAAAGCACTATAGAATACTAAAAATTCCTCTTCCCACTTGTTTTCCTCTCTTTTCTCCCGTTTCTCCCTTTTCTCCCGTTTCTCCCTTTTCTCCCGTTTCTCCCGTTTCTCCCTTTTCCCCTCTTCCCTCTCATTCCCTTACTAACTCTCAGACTCCTGGAAGCCGAACTCGGCGAATCCATTGGAGGCCGCACAGCCTCGCTCGCTACTTTCCGAGAACTCGGACCGCCAGATTTGGTCCACCTGACGAAAAGTAATAAACAATCAGGTAAAAAATACGGTACATACCATTTTGTTACCGGCTTAGAAGCTTCTTCGTCTGCTTCCTTAGCTGCGTACCTCACCACACTTACCTATATCGTAGGAGAGAATCAAATTTGGTTCGGGAAACCTCAGCCGTGGAAAATCACTGCTGGCGTTTACTGTTGCTATAATGTCTTCTCTAAAGTTGATCTCCGGGTCCGTGTAGAGATCCCAGGGTCCGTAGAAGCGTATACCGTAGATTCCCGAGGTACAAAGAAGCCTGCAACTGATGAACTGTGGCAGGAGACTTTTGTCTCGGCTTTAGTAAGGGCTATACTGTATACAGAAGATGATAATAACTATATAACCGGCTGCCGACGGCTCAGTCCGCTAGCTGATATTCCAACTGCCCAGAGAGTCTACGCTGCGTTCCAGGCTTTGTTCCTCCGTGGCCCTGTGCTGGGAGCAGCTGCTGACGTCCAGGTGCCGACATGCGTATCAAATTACCTTGTAGACGCGTTTCTACGCTATACAGAGCTCACAGGACAGTACGATTCAGCCTTAGAAGTGCTGAACACGTTACTGAAAGTAGAACCAGCTCTAGTGACTCTGATAGCTCAAGTGTACCTTCTGCAAGGCCGGGAAGTGTCTGCGGTGCAGCTGATGCACGGTAGCATTGCCGCAGACCCGCAGAACGCCGATATGCTACTCCTGCAAGCCGGGTACGTGCTAGAAAAAGGCCGAGCCGATCTTGCGCTGGCCCCGGCGGTACAGGCTGTGAATCTGGCACCGTCGGAGTTCCGGCCGTGGGCTGTGCTGGCCAGGGTGTACACAGCTTTGAGGGACTATGAAAACGCCCTTTTAACACTCAATTCGTGCCCCATGTATGGACATAAAGAGAATGACGTCCAAAAGATTGCTCCCCCGGCGAAAGTACACCTCCCGCTGCCTGCTGACGGGATGCTGGACGAAGTTTGGGATGTGAACGCCGGTACAGCGTTTCAAGAGTCTGTAGACCAGGCATTGTTGAAACTCCCGGCGCCGAGTCTGCGGTCGACTTTTGCCAAAGCCTACGAACTCCTGACGGAGATTGTAGCCAAGATTGGCTGGGATGTGCTGCTGAAGTATCGGTCTAATGTGTTTGTAATGGAGGAAGAGTATCGGAAGGAGAAAGTCGGGGAGGAAATTGGTGGGGTTCAAAGCCCTGGGATTACCGTAGAAGAAAGTAGCGTAGGAAATGGGGCTGAAGGCTCAACTGGGTCAAGTAGTGTGGCAAATGGGAAGCCGAAAGAGGATAAAAGTAGCGATACTTCGTCTTCTCTGCGAACAAATGCGTCGCGCGTAGGTCTGCGATCCCAGGGATCCATTAGTAACAGTATTTCGGAGACTTTTAAGAATAAAAGGCTATGCGAAAGGTGGCTGGATAATCTGTTTATGGTATTGTACGAGGATCTGCGAGTTTTCGCTGTGTGGAGAGCAGAAATGCAGCACTATGAAGCTCAGCAGTTGCAGTACAGGAAAAATGCCATAGAATGGGAGATTCTGGGGATGACAGCTTTCCGATTACACCACTATAAAGAAGCAGCCGAAGCTTTCAACTCCAGCTTAGCTGTGAGGTTCTCACATCGTGTGACGTGGAAACTGTTTGAATATTACCAGAATCTTGCAAAGCACAATCGTAAGCAGAAAGTGCTGTGCGGGCCGCAGGCTGAGGTGCTGGCTGACGCGTTTTTAGACTGTATAGTGAAACTCACAGCCTGGAACCACCGATGGTACACGGAGTTCTCGCCGAAGCTGCTACTGCAGTTGAAAGAGCTGGTAGCGGAGGAAGGAATGACGAAAGTGAAGAGCAAAGTGCTAGCGAAGTACAGTCCGCAGAAAGTAGTAGATCTGATGGATACGATGTTTGAAGTGTTGAAGAGATTCAGGTTTTTCGGTACTGAGCAGGCGTGAAGTAGAAATGATGGGAATGTGTATAGAGGATCAGATAAAGAACATTTAGCACTGGTTAGACTTTGACTGTAGATACATGGAGTAGGGGAGTAGAGGAGTAGGAAGGAGTGAGAAGATGAAAGAAGCGGGAAAAAAAGATTAGGAATTCTGTAGAACAGGTATGAAGAACAGACAGGTTTGCAGTATACAGGAGGCAGGAGATGTACTGTGAGGAATAATACGGAATGCTGGAGGATTGGGAAAAGACAGGTCAACATCTGGTGATTCTTTGACTGAAGAAACTGTAAGGAAAGAAGCTGGGCTGGATATTGGCTTGTCATGGCCAATGTCTGGTTAACTGACGTTTCTTTCCTGGATATTTTTTGCTCCTTTACACCCCCTTGGTCCTTCAATCATAGCCAGTAGCCAGGATACTTGCAGTCAGCAGCCGAATGATTCTTAGAATCGTACCAGAGTTTTCACTATCTACGTTGGCCGTCTTTGAAGTTCGAGGAAATCTTTCAAGTGTTCTAAAAGTGCCGATTTAGCCTTGTCAGATATATTGTGTATGTTCTCTATATATATTCCTGGTGTATTTCCTTTCTGCATTCCTTTTGCTTGGCTCTTAATCTACTTGCTTTGTTCTCCTATGTATCAGCTGTTAGTGCTTTATCTCATATCCTTTCTCCTGTTCTATCTGCTCTGTAAGTTTTCTATCTGTAGCATTTCATGATCTCTGTCTATCTATTACGACTAGCGTCCTGGCGTTTCGTTATATTCTTTTCTGCTCCCTATACTCTGGGTGAAATTTCTTCAACTGTTAGCTTTCTTTTCTGGTCGATATTTGCCTGTTATTCTCTCAAGTACGTCTCCTCTTTGGTCCTTCGTCCCTTCGTTCTTTCCCTTTTATTTATTCAACCTGTAAATATACTATCATATCCTATCTTATACTATACTTTACTATCCTAACCTATCCCATCCAGTCTACCAATTGATCCGCTCCTTTTCAATGCATTCCAATCCCTAAACCCTTCTGTTTTCAGTGTTTATAGTCATTTTAGTGAATAATAAAAAAAGACATAAGGAAAACAACATCTTCTGGCCTCCCAGACTCGCATTTTCACTCCCTCACTTCCATTTCTCATCTCTCTGAATTCCTTCTGTCTCACAGTTCCATTTTTTTCGTCATCTTCTTTCCATCGTTCGTTTCCCCTTCCTTTCTTCTTTTCTGTCTTTTTTCTTCTTTTACCATAACTCATCTCTTCCATAATTTCTTCCCATAAACCATCGTGTCTTCCCCAATCCCAGTCTTTTCTTCTTTCTATGTTTTCCCTTCCCTTCCCTTCCCTTCCCTTCCCTTCCCTTCCCTTCCTTCCTTTCCTCTAATGAACATCATCCAGCTTCAACTTACCAAACACAACATACATCCAAGCTACATATACAAATTTAACAACCCCACTGATCCCAATTCCGGCTCCAACCCACTGTAAACCCTGAACTGCCAGCACTCCACCCATAATCTGTAGTCCAAAAGTCTGAGCCAGAGTTTTCGCCAGGTTCACCAAAGCAATAATTGCTGTTCTGTCTTTTGGTGCTATCAAAGCTGACAGGAAGGCATGTTTCGGCCCGACGTCCATCGCCAAGGGCACAGCTCTGAGAAACAGACATGTCAAAGCATATCCAAGCTGTGCTTGAGAAGGAATCGGCAGTAGCAGCAGAAACAGACCGGCAACTGTCTGTGATAACATGATAGTTCTCACGGGGCCCCAATGCCGAGAAGCAGTCGTCCCGAGGAGGGAGCATGTGCTGCTGATAAGATTGAATACGAAGAAGACCGTTCCGAGCTGTGAATGATCGATACGGGCAGCGTATTTCCTTGATACGTAGAAAGCAGTCCAGGAAGTTGAAGACATTGAGAGAGCAAAGGAGTCCAAGGAGAAGAGCAGGGTCAGTGGAATGATTTGTGAGAGTTGCGATTCGGGTGAGAGTTCCGGGAGCAGCCGGTGCAGGTTGCGGGTAATGCCGCGCAGAGATCCGAGGGTGTTTTGAGTAAATCCGAGATTGTTCCGAGAAGGAGAGGACGGCAAAAGCGGAGTTATTTCAGAGTCTGTGGAAACTTCAATAACACAATTTGCGCCGTCACTGCCAGAACCCGAAGAAGACGAATCGACCGAGCAGACTTCCGTAGAGTGTTCAACCACCGTTTTCTTACTCCCGCTTCCGTCCGCTTTCCCGGGATTCTCGGCATTCTCTAAATTCTCGGCGTCTCCCTGCGGAAGTCTTCCGCACTCCACTCTACGACTCAAACATAGATTTATTCCGAACAACAAAGCAGTAGTAACCGCATTTAAGAGGAAAACCACTCTATACGCATCCAAAGTCGTCTCGGCTCCGAGGAATCCCACCCGGATAGCCGCATCGACTGTCCATCCCGCTGCTAAAGCCCCAGCGGCTGATCCGAGCTGGCCAAGGAAAGTGTACCAGGTGAAAACGTCGGCTCGACGTTCATAAGGGACAAACAGTGACAATGCGCTCTGTTCTACAGACCTAAACGGCCCTACTTCTCCGCCCGTCGGAGTTACAATGCCCAGCAGAGAAACTGGGAGCAATATTGCGTAGTTATTGCAGCAGGAGAACACTAGTGGAGGTATAATCATCAGTAAAGAGGACAACTGCAAGATTCGCCGTCTTCCGTACTTCTCAGCAGCTATTGCTAGGCCGTAGGAGGATACGAGATCTGCTGCAAATGTTAAGGTGAGCAGGGAGCCGATTTGGGAGGCTGAGAGGCCAGCGCTGTCCAGGAAGAGAACGAGGATGAGGGAGGATTGGCCGAAAGCCATGAGACGGGTGAATCGGCAGAGAATGAGGAGGTGGACGTCCAATGGTGACTCGAGCAGAGTGAGCAGCCCGAGTTCGTAAGCGATGCCCGAAGGTTTGGTTGAGGGAGATGCGGAGTTGGTGGCTGAGTTGGTGGCTGAAGGTGTGGCTGAAGGTGTGGCTGAATCACTGTTCAGAGGGAAATCAGATGAGCTCGTCGAAACCGCCAAAAGTGGCGCCGACTGTTCTGCCAGTGACGCGGTCGACAGGTGGCTCTGAGAAGTCATCGGTATGTTAGTTTATGGAGTAGGTGGCTCCTCCTGTGGCTGAGGGAATGTGATGGATGTAATTAATATGATCAATGTAATCACTACTAGTTGACTGAGAATGAAAGATGTTAGACCGAAGGGACATTCGTAGTGCAATTTGGCACATTTCCGGGATCCTAAGTCTCTGAGAGTGGAATACTGCGTAAAAATGGAAACTGTACCTGAGGTTATGTATCGTAGAAATGAAATACAACATCGTTGGATGCTAGGGAGCAGCCAAAGTATTGGAATTTGTAAGACTTGATATTTGAGTTTTATCGTTTCTGAATAAGCTGTGGTAAACCCTAATACAGTTGGCGCTAGTTGCCGTGAGTAGGTATAAGGTTTAAGCGGTAAACGTCAAGGTTACCCGAGAGTAACACCGGGAAAACTCCGGGTGTAGATTGGATATTTGTTCTTTTTCTTCGAAAAAGCGGATTTTCTAAACATAAAATTATGCTTGAGATAAATATGGGAAAATTATGAGACAGTGCTTAGATTCTGCTGGAAATAGGCGATTCTTCTCTTAAACCAAAACGCGAAACTTTATTCCTATCACGGTATTCCCGCAGGCGAGAAAAGAACCTTACTTTCTTCCTATGATCTACTGGGAAATCTCAAGTACTTTCCCTATCTTGTTGTTCTAAAGTTCTCGCTTGGACTGCTATATTATGATAAGTATATCTATTAGTTATTTCATTTTCTACTTTTCAATCATGATATTCATCGATAGATCATTCGTTTCATCAATAGAAGTGTCTGAAAGTCACTCTCGCGTTTAGGTTAAGGTTGGTATATATGCTGCAGAACTGTTATCTTCCGTTATCAGAAATTCAAGAAGGTAATTCAGCAGCCTGGGGAAACCCGAATGGAAGATTGAGACCTGACATTCGTAAAGCTCCCTCCTATCAATAAAAGCAAACCGGCCATCATCAGTTTAGTAGAGGGCAAACATTATGGTAGGTTCGGTTCTGTCCCTGAAACTCTATATAGAGAGTTTGTAGATGTCGGCCAACTGTGCAGCGGAATTGCAATGCAGACAGTACGAGAATCATTCTCCTCGGAGAAGTGACAACCAATCTAGAGGATAAATATAGCAGATGTTTTTGGAATATGGGCTTTTTTGTTCCATTTTCTTCTTCTTTTCGTCTATAAAAACAGTGCTTAGCGAGACTAGGATGAGATTGTATATAATGATTATGTGAACTGGAGTTCAGAATTAAACTTGAGATTTTTCTCTCAATCCAAGGAATTTGATAGAAAGTAGCAATCATTGATTTCCTTCTGGTAGTTCAAGCTCTATAAGTGTCTTTCTGCTTTCTAAAGTCAACTATTTGATCCGCTTTTTCCAGTGAAAGCGCGGCCATATGACGATTCAAAACGATGGCATTCCTGAATAAGGTTCTGATTTTGTTTAGAGTTTATGTAAGAAATCATTCTGAATAAACTTAAAAACCCCGACCTCAGGAAACTACTAAGTGAATTCTCCAGGATGAAGTAAACTAGGAGAAAGAAGACCAGATAACACCATGACCAAGTTCTATAAGAGCTTTCACTCCTCTTCTTTAATATAGAATAGTTTTCTTTTAGCAAATATGGACTTTTGGGGCGCTACTGGGCCCACGGATCACTCTATGGTTATAATATGAAAATGAGACTCGTTATTTCTTCACCTGAGCTTGGACCGCTGTTCCGTTCCAGAATTGTATTATAACTAATTTTTAACTGATTCTGGGGTTATAGGTTTTGGGAATAACGCTTTGTAGACAGAACTGGACGACATCGTACTTTCAAAAGCCCAGCATGAATTCTCATTGAAAATGTATGACGGTGTCAAGATACTGCTAGAGTTGTCTTTTTAACTGTTGCATGTAACAGTTTGTTTTCAAATCTTTAAACTGATTTTTTATGTAAAAACTAAATGTTTATTCTCCAGCAACCGCTAGCAGGCGAACCTGACGGATTGATTCGTAGGACTAAGGCATTCGGAGTAGCAACCTCACCCTAGCCATTGATCCATGCTATGGCTGAAGCAAATGGCTGAACAATAAACAAATAACAAATCTGATATGTGGGCCTATACACCATGAATAATTTTGACAGCAAATTGCTATTCTGAAGTCCTGCCTTTTCATTCTCTTAATTTTCCGGATACATATGCAATGGAGAGATTCGTATTCTGCGGTACGCACAGCAATAGTCGAAACGCTTTCAATAGATTAAACGTCAGAATTTTTCCAATCAAAATTCAGGCAATACCTTATAACATCTCTTCCTATAAGCTGAACTAGATAAGAAAGTCACTCACTACTTACTACGAAGGCTCTCGGGCTCCTACTAAGTTGACCAATGCCAGCAGTAGCCAAGAGACGCTGCGTTTACTAACAACCAAGGGGAGAAATAACTACTACAGGGCTTAATACGTCACTACTACAGCTAGAAATACTAGTTTATTAACATAACAACCAATAACAGTATAGATAACATATATTCATTCACCCAAAGGAAGTTCATCAATCCAGATATAAATTATCAGTATTTCCTCTCGCACGACTTGAACCTCCGCCAAATAACACTTACAACAATTCCCTCATAGCTCAGTTGGTAGAGCGTTCGGCTTTTAAGACAAAAAGAGTCGACCGAAATGCCCAGGGTTCGAGCCCCTGTGAGGGAGTTACATTTTTTATTTTTCAATTATTTAATTTCTTTTTTTTTCTCAATGAATTTTTCGCGTTTCTTTCAATTCAAGCCTGAATTTGAGACTCATTGTTTCAAATAATACTGATACTCACAACTTCGGTAATTCTCTGAAGGAATCTCCTCCATATCCCCCCGAATCTGCTGGTCAAAACCTCTCACTGAACATCAACTATCAACTATTAACTATCTTTACCCACTCAGCATAGCAATTCTCTGTACTTCTTAACCATCTAACCTCCGTACTTTTCAACTCAGCCGACCTTATAGTCGCGTTTTTCTACTTTTCCTCTACCTTCCACGGCCTACAACTCCCTCCTGCAACTATGAGCTCTCTGGTTAAACGGAAATCCCCTAAAGCACCCACCAAAGGCCCTTTAATGTCGCCAGATGGCAGGGAATACAACTATATCGTTGTAGTCGATGCCGGCTCTTCCGGTTCTCGGGTATATGTTTACAATTACCTCCTGCCTTTAAACACGGAAGCTGCCGCAAATTCTACAAATTCTGCAAACTCCTCGGCGAAACTACCCGAGATTAAAACGTTCAGCACGTGGAATCGGAAAGTTCGGCCTGGGATTTCTTCTTTCGGGTCAAAACCAGGCAAAGTTGGTAAAAAACACCTTAAAAAACTGATTAAAAAGGCCCTGGAAGTCGTGCCGGAATCCCAAATAGCCCGCACGCCTTTTTTCCTCCACGCTACAGCGGGAATGCGTCTTTTGCGTCCAGGGGTCCAAGCAGAATTACTCAGTGAAACCTGCCAGTACGTTCGGCACGCCACAGATTTCTTTCTGCCGGACTGCGCCACACACGTGTCTGTCATTGACGGAGAAACGGAAGGAATCTTTGCGTGGCTCGGCTTGAATTACGCCGCTGGGGCCCTCGATAACCCGGAAGATCACAACCACGGCAAGGGCCATCATACGTATGGGTTGCTTGATATGGGGGGAGCCTCGGCTCAATTGGTGTTTGCGCCTAATACCACAGAAGCTGAGGAACACCAGAAAGCGCTGTTTACCGTACAATTAGGATTTCTCGGGCCGGAAGGTGTGGCGCAGCGGGAATGGCAGTTATTCAGTACGACTTTCCTTGGCTACGGGCTCAACCAAGCCCGGAAACGATACGAGAAGTTTCTAGCAGTGGGAGACGGAAAAGATACAACTGACAAATCCCCGCATCTCTCATCCCGTGACCGGAAAAAACCCAATCTAATTGAAATCTCCGATCCCTGTTTGCAGCCGTCTCTCAGCGTAGAAAACTCCGAACTCGGCGTTCGGTTCGTAGGACAGGGCAATTTCACTCAGTGCGCCGAACTGATCCGCCCCGTGCTTCTTGCTAGCATAAATGGCACACATCCGGCGGGATGTTCCGCGGACGACGGGGACGACGAGCTCAGTTCCTGTTTGCTGGACCCTGGGGAAGTGCCCGCGATGGATTTCGATGTAAATAGATTTGTAGGAGTTTCCAACTACTGGGAACAAACTAAAGGTGTGCTGGCGGAAGAGGAGACGTATGATTACTCCGTTTTGCAGCAGAGGCTTGCCGGTTTATGTGCTGCAAACTGGGACGAAATAGAAGAGCAGTACGAAGACGGGCGGCGGGGTAGCGTAGATAGTGCGGGGTTGAGGCTGCAGGAGTATAAGAAGTCGGAATTAGAGAATCTGTGTTTTGGGGCGTCTTGGGTGCTTTCTGTATTACACGAGGGGCTCGGCTTTCCACGGGTCGGAGCGGCAGCTTCACCAGACAGCGGGCCGTACCGTCGGCCTTTCCAAGGGGCCGAGGAAGTCAACGGAACGGAACTTTCCTGGACTTTGGGCCGCGCGGTACTGTATGCGTCGGCGGAAGCTGCTGGTGACACTACGGAAGTCGGGTTTTACCACAATCAGAGCCCAGGGCAGTTTAATTATGGCGGAGAGGCACCGGGGTTGCCTAGTAGGCCGGCTTTTGACCCATCTGCGACGAAACTAGGATTAGAAGACCACAATGACAATTTTGAGTCAGATTATCGGCGGTACTTTGCCAAGAAGCATGGCGCCGATGACGACGGCGGATGGGCCGAGTCGATGCCGAGCGGGCACAGATTGTATGGTTTGCTTGTGTTTTGTGGGCTGTTTATATGTATATTGTGGTTGTTGATGGGCCGAGCACGGCGCGCGCGAGTGTGGCAGTCTGTGGCGCAGCAGCCATGGATCAAGCGGGTTTTGCCGACTCGGTGGACGTCTAAGACGTCGTACCGGCCTGTGGGGTCAGCGGGCGACGACACGGAAGCCGAGATTGAAGATTTGGAGCTTTCAGAGGTTGCTGTGGGTGACGGGAGCGATCAGTTTTCTATTTCAGACAGCGATAGCGACGTGGAGGCGCAGCGAGGGAGAAGCTAAGAGTGAAAATAATATATGGGAAATACAATTTTGTGGGCAATAAATGTGGTAAAAAGGATACAATGGAGAGAAAGTAGAATATAAAGGGTTTAATATACTGTGAAAGGATTGAAAAGAAGGAAGAAAGCCCAAAATGTAGGATAATAACAGAAAAATAGCTCAAAGAATGGTACTCTGATAGCATAGAAAGGAGAGGAATCTGGTAATATACCGTACAAGACAGTGAATGATGAATTTATTCAATGGGAATAAACGAGATGGGACTCCACATCACAGGAATCAAAAGATAACAGCTGTTTACACGGATGGTATAAGCAAATATACAAGAAATAATGGATAACAGTAGCAGAAGATATGAAGAGTATACTGTATTAGACAATATACATGGGCAGGAAGCTTAGAAGAAAAAATGAGAGAGGAAGACGTAAGATGGGGCAGATATGTTCGTATCTTATGATTATGCTGATGATAATCGGTAGGGTCGTACCCGGTGATGTATTGATATTTACCTGTATTTTGCGTTTTTTGAGGGAAATCTTACAATTCTACAATAATCTAATCATCTGCTACACTAATTTCTTTCTAGTCTTCTGAGAATCTTCAAACCAAAGGCAGAAATCCTCCTCTCACAATTATCTTTAGATAATAACAAGCTAACATCAGCTCATCTACGAACATTCAGTCCTTTTTGGCATCTATTTCTCTTCTTCTATTTCTGTTCCGCTTCTCTCAGCTGCCATAATGAGCCTGAGAAAAGAAAGCTAATCGAGATTTCGATAAGATACCGAGACAGCAACAAACAGGCCTGATGGGTTTTTAAAGACGAGAAAAGATTCATGGTATTTGAGAAGTAGACGGAGATTCACGATGGAAATCAACAATAGTGTGCATAGAGGGAGAAAACTTCAATCCCAGGGTTCCGAGAGAGAGGTACGAGTTACATTATTCACGTCTAATTGATCCTGACAAACAGAGTATAGTAGCAGAATACATTTAGGGAGAACCACGGAAGAACGAACGGTACAATTATAGTAGTCAGAGAAGCAGATGAATGCTAGAATAATGAGGTTTATGTAATGCAGAACAGCTGATAGTTACAAGTATGATATCTAAGCCGTTCATTTTGTAGTTTGATGACTCTACTATAATACAGGTATCATTCATTATATCAGCTCATATTATATTCTTATTTTTTATCTGTATATATGCCCAGCATCCAGGGATGCTTGCACTATTTGATAAATATGGCCAACTCATATTAATCTCAACTTTCCTCTGATAATCCCCATCTTTTGCTTATATATTTCAGCTATTCCTCCTTCAAACTCTCTTATAAAACCTCAATTCCCCTCTGTACTTTCCTATTCTCTCCTCACTGACGTTTTCCTCTCCCCAGCTCCTTCTTCCATTCCACTATCATCCTCCTTCCTCCGTCCCCAGCCACCTACATTCCTACAATCATATATTGAATTACTAGTAATCATTACCAGAAGCTAACCAAACTTCACCGCCAAAGCCTAACCAAACTAAACAAAAAAACCCCCCGCGGTTTCCACCCATCTACTCACTTCCAAAACCAGCCTTTCCCCTTGCCAGAATCGCTGTCATCTGACTCAAAAATCGACCAGTTCACATTCCCGTTAAACGGAGAATCCACTGATCCAGGAGGCTTTGTATCTTCATTTTCCACAGTTTCACAGGTCCCGTCGTCAAGCCATTTCTTACGGATCTCCTTCTTATACACTGAACCGTCTGGGAGAGTTTTATACTCGGTAGACACAGAAGTTCCTACGACTCGTTTCTCATTGGGATCTCTTACGTTTGCCGCTTCCTTCTCTGCTGCGGCTTTCTGCTCTTGCAACTTCTGCAATCTCTTCAAATTCTCCTGCCTAATTACCTTCTTCATCTCGCTTTTCCATCCTAAAAGCTCCTCTAAAGTACTGAAGTATTTCTTCCCGTACTCATCCGTCTTATTCATATCTACATACCCTGCAGCCCCTGTACCAGCGTTCGGGAACAGACATTTCCACACTCCTTCCCGATTCCACAGTCCTACGCCTTTCATCTCTTTACACGCATCGTACAGATCTACGCTGGGGATCGGGTAAGCCCAGAGTACCCCATTAGGAGTTTTACCCTCTCGGATGATTCTACGACGGAATTGAGATCTGCCGAACTCAAAGGGATTCCATAGGATCCCCTCAGTGGCGTCGTCAAGCGACAAATCTGATTTCCCTACTACGCTGTCTGGCAGAACGGTTTCTGACCAGTTTTTGCCCTCGTCAAACAGGGTTTGAACCACATTAGACAGCGAACTGCCTGTAGCTCCGAAAATTGTATTAAAAGACTTGAAAGCTTTATCTAGAGATGATTGAATAGCGTTTTCGGTCGATGTGATTTGCTCTTCTAAATCACGCAATTGTCTGTCAAACCGTTTGTCGTCATCGTCCCGGGAGACGGTGGTGATGGATTTCTTGTCGTCCTCAGCCATTTTAAGAGTAATGAGATATCAGGAGTTACCAGTAGGTATAAAAGTTACCAGTAGAGCTATCAAGAACTACCAATTGCTGTTTGAGGTTCCTAATATCCTCTGTTGTTCTTCAATGGTCTTTTTCTTTCAGTTTAAGGTCTTAATTTCCAGCTAAATAGCCAATTCAATAGTCCAACTAGGCTTTCAGAGGTGATTGCTAGATATTTATATCTCTGGGGTTTCTTGGTTTGCTCTTCAAGGTTCGATCTTCACGTGTCAAAAAAGCACAGTTCCTGCTACTGCCAATAAGGAGTAGAATAAGTGACCATGGAGTATCACCTTATAGTGATGAGATTGAGTAAAATTGCCTCCCAATGGTTCCTTCTCTGATATTCCTTGATGAGCTTGTCGGAAGTGGCATTGGAAATGAGACGGGGATTTGGATTTCGGGCCGAGGAATTAAGGTTGGCGCAAACTCGAACCTTATGCAGGCCAAGACGTTTAAATATTTAGAGTTCGTCCAGATTGGGCAACACACCTAATGCGGTAAGTGTGGCGCAGTAACGAATGATCTATTCAACAATCCATCGCATTCCACCGAGGTTCACGGAACCCGGTGGTGAAAAAAATACGGAAAACGGGAGAAACTCGGCTCGGAGTTGTTATTGTGTCAAATTTGTTGATTAGTTACGCAAAACGGAAGCCGAGGAACTCGGGAGGCTGCATGACATCCGTGCCGAGTGTCTGCATTCGTTTAAGCAAATCGTCTATCTCCCCGCATTAAAGCCCGAAAGGCGGAAATGCCTGCTATCCTCTGGGGAACGGCCAAACGTTCCCCCCGGTTTCTGCTGCGCCACAGGGCGGCCCGACGGCATTTCGCCGCCACACCGGCTCCGAATCCGTCCACTGGCGACGACGACGCTCCTTCCGTTTCCGTACCTGCCGGATTCCGCCCTCCGACTGCCCCCACGGGTCTCCCGCTGTCGAAAATCCTCACGAACGTTTTCCCGCTTTCGTATTCTGAAGCGTGGCGTCAGTGGCGTCAGCGCCACAATTTACCACAATGGGAGGCCGATCTGCTGAAACTCTCGGGAGTTTTCAACGATAAAAGTCGCACTGCCGTTTCTCAAATGATCCCCGTACGGCCCGATGCCGCTTTAAACGAATTCCAAGTCTCAAATAACGCCGACGGGCCGACGGGCCGCCGCGAGCACGTGCTGCTTGTGCACGGGTACGGCGCAGGGCTCGGCTTTTTTTACAAAAACTTTGCCGCAATGTCGGCCCGCCCAGGATGGACTTTGCACGCAGTGGATCTCCTCGGATACGGACGTTCTACCCGAGTTCCGTTCCGAATTCGGGACGACAGAACCCTTTGGCAGAAACTGACACAGCGGCTGTCCCGCGAGGAGAAAGCTCGGAAGGCGGAAGAGTGGTTTACCGAATCTTTAGAAGCGTATAGGAAGGCTAAAGGCTTAGAAAAGTTTACAGTAGTAGCACATTCATTAGGAGCTTATATAATGGCGGCTTATTCCGTTCGGTACCCTGGAAGGATACAAAAGCTGGTTTTAGTGTCACCTGCGGGTGTTTCTCGGCCGAATCCCGAAGCCGCGCCGGTTCCTGCGTGGTTTACGTTTCTATGGGAACGGCATGTATCTCCGTTCAGTCTTGTGCGGAATACCGGGCCGTTTGGTCCTCGTTTTGTGTCAGGATGGACATCTCGGAGATTTTCGCGGTTACCGGAGCGGGACCGAGAATTATTACACAAATACACTTACGGCATTTTCAATGCCCGAGGATCCGGCGAATACGCGCTCAATTTCCTACTTGGGCCAGGGGCGGTGGCGCGGCGCCCGCTGGAACTGTGGGCGGGGGATATCACATGTGACACAGTGTGGCTGTACGGAGAGAAAGACTGGATAGACTATCGGGCCGGGTTGCGGAGTTTGGAGGCCATTGAGGCGGCGAATGCCGAGCGGAGGAAGCGGAAAGCGGAGCGCCCGCTGCGGAGTCGCTTAGAAATTGTCCCGAAATGCGGGCATCACGTTTATCTGGACAACTACGCGGCATTTAATGACATTGTGGATACCGAGCTGGCATCCGTTGAACGGGATGTGATTGCCGGTACAGAAGGATACGTATAGAAATACATTTCATTACATTAAAACAAACAATTCATTCAACTATATAGCAATTAGCATTTAGCATATTCGGCTTCCACTGCTTCTTTGTTATCGGCTAAAATTTTCCGTCTTTGTAATTTTTGAGCCGAAGTTACAAATCCATTTTGTGGTGTCCATTCTTTATCCGAGAAAACAACTCCACAAATTAATTCAATTCCGGCTAATTTCTGCGATTTACCCGTTTCTAACAGAGATTTGAAAATAGCCGAATGCACTTTCGGGTTCTTCACCAAATCCGCCACATCATCACCGGCAACTCCGAGTTCCTGCGCTAAATGTTTCACATGCACTTCATGCGGCACAATAATAGCAATCGGCTTAACCCGCGTTTCATCCGCACAACAGCACAGATTCGCTACGTATACATTCGATCTATATACTGATTCGATCTTTTCCAGGGCAATGTACTCTCCGTTAGCCGTTTTAATCAGATTTTTCTTCCGATCAATGAGTTTCAATTGTCCCGTAGCCGTCCATTCTCCGATATCACCAGTACAAAACCAGCCTTCTTCGTCAAATGCGGCACGTGTTTCCTGTTCATTCTTGAAATATTCCGGCATTACGGAAGCTCCTCGGATGAGGACTTCACCTTGGTTGTTTTTAGCGAAATATCCCGCTTCTGCCACGTCTCGGAGTTTCACTGTCACTGCGCCCGTCAGCTCACCCACCACGCCGAACTCAAAATGGTCTGGAGCAGTGATTGTGGTGTTTGCTACAGTTTCCGTTAATCCGTATCCGAGCAGCATTGGGCATACTAAAGTGGTGATAAACTTTTGGCAGTCCAGTGACACAGCCGAGCCTCCGTTCAGTACATAGCGAAGTCTGCCACCGGTTGCCTGTTTAATTTTTCTAAAAATAAGCGAGTCAATGACACCCGTGCCAGGAATGCCACGAGCTGCCATGGCAGCTTTAGTATTATACGCAGCCCAAAAGATTTTTTGTGTCATTGCTGGCTGTTTCTTAATTTGTGACAATATTCCCTTCCGTACAGTTTCCCACACTGCTGACACGCCTACCATAATAGTAGGACGGTATTCACGGATATCGCCTAGGCAGTTCCGCACTGACACGTCAGATAAAGTACGGGGATTGCCATAACCGAGGCAGCCGCCCCAGTAGAATGCCGCCAACTCAAAAGTAAGCTCAAAAATGTGTGCCAAAGGCAGAAATGCTAACAATCTGTCAGACTGATTAATGTGTTTCCGTGTCACAATATGCGTTGCCCCTGCCACGCCTGCCACAATATTCGAATGCTTCAGTACAACTCCCTTAGGTGTGCCTGTACTGCCTGAAGTGTACATAATACAAGCCAAATCAGCCGGTTTCGGCGGGATTGGTTTGCCGTCTTTCACTCCGCGGCCCAAAGTCAGTAATTCTTCAAATGAGAGTATTCGGATCTCCGGATGATCGGCTTTGATAGCTTCCGCTGCTTCTGCCGCTTCTCGGTACAATTTGCCGTTATCCCGTTTGTCATTCGGGTCGATTTTATCGGCATGAATAATGTACCGAATAGTTTTTGTGTTTTTTAATGGGTTAATCAGCGCTTTAATGATCGAATTGTCTACAAATACAGCTGAAGGTTCCGCTTCCGAAATAGCATGGGTTAATCCGACTTCTCCCAACGTGTCATACGAAGTAACAATAGGAATCGACTGTGTGGTGCACGCTAAAAACATTTCCATCCATTTGGAGCTGGTAGAAGCAAATATGTGTAATTTTTCCTTATTCCCCGGTTTTACCCCTAATTCTACTAAACCATGGCCTAAAGATTCGGCAATTGAGCCGAGCTCGGTGTAAGTAGTGTATTTGTACTCTGAAAGTTGGAAATAATTCCATATTTTCTCCACTTGTGTTTCCTTCCCGTCAATTATTTTTGTAACCATCCGTTTCTCCTCCACAATGTCAACGAGATCCCGTTGCCCGAGTGCCTGACGCGATCCGTTCCGTTTAACAGCTTCCTGAACAAGCTCATACACCGTAGTAGCTTTAGAATGAACTGGGATAGAAATAGCTTGATCCACGGCTCGGTAATTCCGACGAGGAGCCGTTTCACCAGGTTTTGCGTCACCAACGGGGACGTTTACCAATTGTTTGCCCATAGTGAACTGCAAAGAGAATGGATTGTTCCAAAAGGCAGGGGATTATAGCAATTACTTCCTAGGCAGTTCGCTGGTGATGAATTACCAACAGATATTTGTATTTAATGATAGTAAAACTGCCACAGGATATTGCCACCGGTGCCAGGAAGAAAAAGCGGAAGCAACTCCGACTTTACATTTGAGGTTTGAGGAATCTTACGTACACCGGGTGAGTGAGTGTACGTAGAAGGCGGGGAAATTTAATGCAAGGCAGACGCGTAAGGGATGCAAGATGCAAGGCGGAAGCGAGAAGAGGAGAAAATGTACATAGTGGAGCGGAGTTGACTGACGCGGGGTTCGGGAAGTGATGAAATAGATGAAATACCTGCCAAATTGATATACGGGATCAAGGGGTAATCAAATATGTCATTCTTTGTTCGGTGAATATATATAGTATGGAATGTGTAAGATGCGAGATGTGCGTTGGCTGCATGCAGTCAGTCATTTTCATGTTAAAGTACAGAGATGTAGTGAGCATAAGGCCCAATTGCTGCTGCTTCTGCTGTTCCTGCTGCTAGTTTGGTAAATACCCTGGTGACACTGCTAGGCAGTGGAAAACGTGCCGCATGACGGCACTGACACGCTAACAATGCTTGGCCACTGGCCGTTGGTGTGGGGAAACGTGAGATGCACAGCTAATGGGAAGTATGGGGGATGGATGTCATGCCGAGAATGACTACGGTTCATATAATACCCTTTGTTGAAAGCATTGGTGAATAAAAGCTTGAAACTTGAGTATAATATATTGATTATTAGCAGTGTAATGTAACTGACTGCATATTAATTGACTTGCACTGCCAGGCAGTGCCATACAGTGACAGCACAGTGCCTTGCAGGAAGTGAAAAGCCGAGATACAGTGCACGTATCCGAAGATACCCGAAGACGTGCTAAATAAATGAACAGAAAACTCCGAGTTACCAGCCGGCACATGTGCTGTTGGTTCAACGCAAGACTAGAATACCTACAATACCATCGCTTCCGTGCTAGCTCGGATAACTAGCGGAACATCTGAGACCACAAAACACCTGAGTGCCATTGTGCGATCCGAAATAGGAGAATACTACGACATCGAACAAAAGAATACATTTTTAGCATAAATTAACTAGCTCATCGGAGCTAAAATCAACTAGTCATAACTAAACTAAACACATCCGAAGTTGAGCCTTCACTTCACCGAACTAAACTACTTCGTACCTACTTCGGCATTCAAAATTCACTACTCTCGGTGAAACACCCCGATGCCCACCCACTACACGATCAGCCGTGTACGTACGCTCGTTATTCCGCCGAGTACCTCATATATGACAAAAAATCTATACCGAAGCATTAAGTTGGAATATATACGTAGTTATGCATACGAGACGCACGTTTCCAAAACTGGAGTCTTCTTGCAGGTCCTCGCATAATGC
>JAKTRH010000046.1:0-101417 GCA_030579575.1 Sporopachydermia lactativora | reverse complement strand
GGAAAGAAGGAAAGAAGGAAAGAAGGAAAGAAGGAAAGAAGGAAAGAAGGAAAGAAGGAAAGAAGGAAAGAAGGAAAGAAGGAAAGAAGGAAAGAAGGAAAGAAGGAAAGAAGGAAAGAAGTAATAAGCTGATTTTGGTGATATAAGAAATTAATTCATAAAATCACTGATTATTCAAAGCTCTTACAAAGCAGAAAACCAAATATTCTACTAAATAATGAGGAAAGTACGGAAAAAAGGGCAAATTTTATCCAAATAATACAGCAATTAACACTCCAAGTGGAATAAGCAACATAATTACCACATATTTCACGGCAAAGGAGGTCAAAGGATAATCTGGGGAGTCGGAGAACAGTGGAAATTCACAGAAATTTACAGATATTGAAATTCACTGCTATTCATAAAAATCCATAGGAATTCTGAAAAGAAATCCTAAATCCTCAGTATCAAACCATATCAAAGGATTCAAAGACGTCACAGCAGAGAAACCAAGTGAGAAGTAAAAATGAGAGAAGAAAAAGAAGAAATGAGAAGCAATTTGGTAATAAAAGAGTAAGAAATTATAGCCTTAGTGGAGATGGAATTTTTCCTTATAAACGTTTCCGAATGGACCAGAGGAAAAATCCTTGAAAGGGCCAGAAAAAGACTTTGAATTTCATAATATATCAAATGATTTTAATTAATATAATGAAGGAAAGTACTCTTATAATAATAGAAGAGAAGGGAATTACTCTTATAATAATAGAAGGATAAGAAAATACTCATATAGTAATATCTGAGTAAGAAAATACTCTTATAATAATAGAAGAGTGGGAAATTACTCATATAATAATATCTGAGAAACAACTCATATGATAAGTCAGCAAGAGGACTTTTAGCTCTCATTTGCCTCACAAATCTGCTAAACATTGCAATAACTCAACAATGAAGAATGCATAATTGGGAGATGAGATAATATAAGAGTTCTTCTGATTGTCATTTGAATACTCTTAAATTCACACACTATTCCGGTCTCAAAGTGTCTAATAACTATTGAAACCAGAGGATAGACGAATGGGAAATTATAATTGTATAATATGAGATGAATAACAAGAGGAGGCTGTGGTAGAGATATGAAATATCATTAAATGACGGAGAATATCATCAAATATCATCAAATATCATCAATTATCATCAATTATCATCAAATTTCAACCCGTTACACCAAACTATTCTCACAAAAATACTCCAAAACACAACATAAACTCCGCAGTTGAATAGAAATTTATAAAAAATTCCATCATATCTCTCAAAAGTGCAAAGAAACAGCAAATCAGAGTCAGAGAGTCGAATTCAAGGCAGAAAATAAAAGAAACTCGGGAAATTTCACGGCAAAATTCAAAAGAAACCACCGCTGATGACGGAAACTGAAGACTCCTGATATTCCAGATTACTGTGAGATCCCCAGATTATCCAATAAACCTCATAAATGAAAGGGAAATATACGGTGAATTACGCTACGTTTTACTACGGCTTACACGCAATTGACAGCTCATTCTTCGTAAGAATCAACGTAAGTCTCAACGTAAATCTCAGCGTCATCGACAGAATCAGTGTAAGCATATAGTAAGCACATAATTTATATGTTTTGCTGCTCTGTTCTGAGCCCAGTGAAGTTTGCAGGCAAAAGAAGTAAATCATCAATAAATATCCGATAAATAACCAATAAATAACCAATAAATATCCAATAATTATCCAATAAATATCCGATACATCACCAATAAATATCCAGTAAATATCCAACTAACCAACGCTTATAAACGTGAGCAGAATATTATAACAATAGGCAAACAAATTAAGGAGTAATTGACGATTTGAGCGAATATAACAACTCCAAAATAGCTCATCGTTGAGATAGCTTGAGTATCCAACTTTTCAGCTTGCAAATAATACAAATAATATGGAAAATACGGAAAATACAGAAAATACGGAAACTATAAACCTGTTCCTCTCACACAGCCAGCACAGCTTCCCACATACCATTGTAACCTTCAAATGGCTGAAAAGTTCCTCGGATAAGCCGATAGGCTGAGCCTTCAGAAGGGAATACCGCTATTCCAATGTATATCACTATAGAAGAATGCAGGATATCCGTAGTTAAGCAAAATTGGTCTCGGGTATCGTTATTTCTACCTACAATATCTGTTTATAACTATTCATTAAAGCATATCATCGGGAAGCTACGGGATAATCATGTTGAAGCGGCATTACATAAATCTGTTTACAAGGCATCGCGTCTCCTTTCACACTTCCGAGAGGAAACGCGGAAGGCGGAATTTCGGCAATCGGCAATTTTGGAACATCGCGTCTCGTTTCGTAAGGGAGAGAGGGGGGTTAAATATGACGTAATCGTTTAATACTGATAATCAACCCGTCGGGCCGATTCTTCCGCTTTTTTCACATATAATCGTTGCCTCCGGGCCATCGGCGGGACGGGCGGGGCATCGGATCGTCAAATCGGGCACCTGGGACTCTGCCTAGCTCGGTCCCGTCACCGCTGCGTGGCGCAGGCCGGTTGAAAATCGGATGATCCGGGCCAGGGATCATTCCGCGCTGTTCCGAAGGAATTCCGTATGGATCCAGCATTGGGCCCAATTCCGGGTGTCCAGGGAACGGATTCCTGTCGGATTCTCCAATAGCCAAAGGGTTGTAAGGCTGTGGAACCGCTGGCTGGCTGTGTGGGAGCATTTGGTAGTCATCTTCGAACCCTGGAGGGTCTAGCGGGGAAGGACGGGACCCTGGAGCGGGCTGTGGTGGCGCAGACACGTCAGCAGGGAAGCGGGGCATGGCAGAACTCAATGCGGGGTCGCGGGGTTCCTGTTGTTGGTTGTTGGGGCCTGTACGCGGTTCCTGAGTGGGGGTTGGAGCCGATGGATTGGGTAATTGTAGTTTCCTCATTAGATTTGCTATTTTCTCCAGTAAAACGTTTATAGAAGTGTCTGAAATGTGGTTTTCTGACGTTATTTGATCGAAATTCACCAGTAAGGACTCGGAAACTTCGTTGGGGGAATCCTGATTGAGAACTAAAGCTAGTAGTACCTTCTTTGAGAGTTTAGATAAGAGGAAAGTGAGTTTCACTCCATTTGGGTGGGTTGCTTCGATTTCAATTGAGGATTTTGTCACATTCAGCTTCGGCGAGCCGAGGAAAGTTCGGCAATAAGCGAGTACAAATAGAATAGAACTACGGAAAGGGCCAGACGGGATATCCGATAGATCAGTCGGAGGAGTTTCTTCCAACTGTTTGATTGATTCTGAGAGATTCATTGTAGCGGCTGAGTAGTGGGTGATTTATGGGTGGAATTAATAGAAAATTGGGCATATAAAAGCTGGTTTTCGGCTTGTTGGGGCTTATAATGGTAGAAGAAATGTTCAATTCCGATGCCGAAGTGGCGATAGCGAGAATTTCCGGAAACGATGATGGTTGAATCGGATAAGATAATATGCAGGTTAATGCGGAATTCTGCATGGAGGTTAAACCTGAGGTGAGATATGAAGTGTATTGCCCGGTTTTCCGGACAAATTTGCGGATCGCGGTAATGGAGGCAAATGGTGGGATAATAGTATCTGAGATAACTATTAAAGTCATCTGGATGGAGATTTTGCTGCTGAAGATGCAGAAAAACTGTCAGAATCGGTTAATTGGACGTTCAACGGGGTTAGATAGAAGCATATATGTAGCTCTTTCCTTTATGATTACATAATCCGATAATCGAACACTTCGGTTTATCAGATCTGCAAGATGATTTCATCGTCGGAAGGCACATAATGATCAGAAGACAAAGTTATATGGAATCGCGGGTTGGATATACCCGTAATGGCCGTGATTTGTGTGAAAACGGCACGCGATAGAAGCGAAACAGCCCTGAAGCTCCTGATCTCTGCAGACTGCCACCAGCACCTGGTTCTGCAGCATAGAACTCTCATTTCCTCCAACTCCAACCCAGGGAACACACAGTAGTCTGTCAGATCTGAATTGCTACTCCGTAAATTGCCTGCTGCATCGTGCGGCTAGCCAAGAAAGATATCCTGTGCCGTGGTGCAGGCAGATAAATTCGCTTACCTCATCGATCGCAATAAAGTTTTTTTCTGGAATTTGAGTTCACAGCCCATGCAGCCACCTACAGCTGAAATCCAACCTTAATCCTGCGCCACACTTAGCCACTTTGAATATCCCTTTTCAGCGCTCTATGCAATTATCTACACGGTAGTCAACGCAGCACTGGTGATAAGTTACTGGGTATATGCGATATTTGCGTATAATTGGAGGCCAGTAGATCAGTCTGAAGCACTTATTTATGCTGTTGCTCTGTTATTTACTGCTGAGTGGCTGTGTAGAGAAGAATAAATCCACTATATAGACAGTAAACGCCTCTATCAGCACTTTTCCCCCATTCTACCACATATCCCAATTCCATAAACCCACTATCCCCCCACCTAATCACACCATCTCCCTTATTTACTCATAACCGTCCCATCCGCTCCGCTTTAACCCCCAAATAAAATCTACAAACTGCGCCACACTTGCCGTCCCATATCCCACCCCCAGCCGCAGCCACTCACCCTCCCTTCCAGTATTTTCCTCTCCGCCCCCAGCGATAAACTTGTCCTTTATAGTGGATTGCCGTCGGATATGCCGAGTTGTGCGGCTCCCACGACGGTAATTCTCTTCCTGGTGACTCTGCTAGTATTCTGCTGTATCATCCCACTATTCACGCTGAGATTCCGCTTGTTGAGACCCTGAAAAGCTGTGGTTTTCACAGTATATCTGTTGTAGTTATCCTAGGGATATCTTGTGTCGGGTGCATTAAACAATTGAGGCTGATTAGCACTTTCCGGGCGTAAATCCTTGCTAATTGTGTATTAGTTGTAGTGTTAGTATTTCGTAGTATTCTCTAAAGGGTTTTATTTAGCGCCACTGCGCCACTACGCCACTTTCTTTTGAGCCATCTCCGTGCTCAAAACGTTAACCCGCGGGGGCTAAACCGCGAAAAAGCCACATTTTTTTATATACCACCACAATCACAATGACAACCACAGTTCCCTACATTTACGCCTTCCACGAATTCTCCGGCGTGGCTGCCGCTGTGGCTGATCATATTGTGGCTGCTCAGAACGTCGCTTTGGCCGCTGGAATGTCCTCAAACGCTTCAACTACTACCCTAAACGGATTAAAACAAGACACAAGCACGGGCCCAACTCCCGTGAGATCCCGTGCCGCTTCTGTGACTGACACAGAAGCGGCAGTGGCTGCGGCGTCGGATGCGGCAGTCGGAAGACGTCCTTCTGTGACGAAAACTGCTCATCATCGTTCTGGCAGCGCTTCTTCCTCTTCTTCTACTACGGCAGCCGCTGGCGGCCCGAGCGGCGGCCCGAGCGGCGGGAAAGAGGATCGGAAACCTCCGGCAGCGGCTAAAAAAGCGGCTCAACGGAGATTTAAAATTGCTATTTCCGGTGGTTCACTCATTTCTGTACTCCATGAAGGACTGCTAGCTCGGCCCGACGTTCAATGGTCGAAATGGGACGTTTACTTTGCCGATGAACGGCTTGTGCCGTTTGACGATCCGGAATCGAATTACGGGAAGGCTAAACGGCAAATATTTGATCGAATTCCAGCTGATCAAATGCCTAGAATATTCCATATAGATGAATCACTAATTAACGATCCTCAAGAAGCAGCAGATCAGTATGAAAAGACGCTTATCAAAGGATTTGCTGCTAAAGATTCGGTGAAACTACCATTATTTGATTTAATTCTACTAGGATGCGCACCAGATGGCCATATATGCTCACTTTTCCCGTCTCACCCTGCTTTAAGAGAGAAATTTGCATGGGTTGTGCCTATTGAGGACGCACCAACTGGGCCAAAGAACAGAATTACCCTTACAATTCCTGTAATCAGTCATGCGCATAGGGTAACTTTTGTTGTAGAAGGAGCAGTGAAGGCTCCAGTTGTTAAAACTATTATGGAAAGGCCTGAGAAGGGGTTGCCTAGTAGTATTGTGAATGAGAATGCAGCAGGGAAGGTATCGTGGTTTGTAGATGATGAGGCTTTGACTGATGTGTTTGTTACTAAGAAGAAGTATAAATTTCTTGTTCCTCTGGAATCGGACAAGGATAGTAGTAAAGATTAGTGATTTATTTTATCTAGAGATGTTATGTTATGTTCTGTTAAGCGTAGGAAGGAGGAGGAGGATGTGGGAGGTAGGAAAGAGGTAAAATGGTTGATTTGATTAAAGTTTCACAATATTTGAGTGAAATTCTCTCAAAATTTGGGCGTTTTACTACACGTTAGAGTCTCCTGTAAATTCTACGTTAACTATGAGATATAAGACTATTATAAGACTATTATAAGACTATTATAAAGCGATTATAAGGCTATTATAAGGCTATTACAATCTGCCCCAGAGAGCTATTTCTATAATTTCTATCCCACTATTTCTATTCTACTATTTCTATCCCACTTCTACTCTACTATTTCCACTCCATTCTACTCGTCTATTTCTCTATTATCCTCTCGTAAAACCTCCGAGCCGCTCTTTCCGTTCATCCCGTTTTTCCCTCTTCCGAGCATATGATAATTCGGATCTTCCGAATCCCCCCCCGGTTTTTTTTTCATACTCAAATTGCACTTCGCGTCTCCTCTCGGATGGAAGCCGACACGACTTCCGACGCGTATTTGAGCTTCGACTTTCCCGTTCCGCTCCCGCTTCCGCTTCCGCTTCGGCAGGATTTCCAACGCTCTGTATGCCTTTTTGTAACATCTGTCCGGCTTGTTTGGATCTGCCTTTTTTTTCCCTGAACTGCGCGGCTCTCCGCGCCGGAAACTCCGATGCAATATCAACTGCAAATTCTCTCCACTGTCCTCGGGTGGGGGTACGTGGCTTTATGGGTACGTTGTAGTGCGGAATTGAGCTGTGAGCTTTTCTAACAGTGCAGAGTGTTTCCTTTTACCCGTCGCTGTTGACGACGCACCGGTTGAAGTCTATTGAAGGTGTTTCGCCGGACTTTCTGGTACTCAATATGGTCGGATACGTTGCCTATACTGTTTCTACAACAGCTTTGTACTCTGTGCCGTCTCTGCGGGTGATGTATGCGGCGTTGTATGGCACTCTGCCGCTGGTGCGGCTGAATGACGTGGTTTTCTGTCTCCATGGGCTGATTTTGACGGCATTGTCTGCGTATCAATTCAGTCTCTATGCTCCTAGGGGTAAAGATTCGAGCGGTGTGACTTTGAGGCTGAGCCCTATGGCGCAGTACATTATAACTGGTGTTGGTTCTGTTACTGTGGTTTTGCTGACGGCAGCGATTTCCGCTGGGGGCACAGCGTGGCTTACTTTACTGTCTGTTTTAGGTATAATGAAGACTAGTATGAGTACGCTAAAGTATATTCCGCAGGTGCGCCACAATTGGCGGAGGCACAGTACACGTGGCTGGAGTATCGGTGCCACCTGGCTGGACTTTGGAGGCGCAGCGCTGTGTTTAGGGCAATTATGTACTGATGCCGTGATAGCTGGTGCGGATCTGCGGGCCGTGCTGACGGTGAAATTTGCTCTGAGTTGCGTGACTGTGGTGTTTGATTTGATTTTCCTGGTGCAGCATTATATTCTGTATGGGGATGTGACGTCGCAGGACGCGGATGAAGCCATTGAGCTGGCGTATGCTGAGGTGATGGAGTGAAATTCAGGGGTTATCGGATGCAGTACGGCAATAATACGGTAGTAATACGCTATATATAACTTTGGGTATATGAGAGAAGAAACAGGGAGAATTTCTATGCCGGATATTACGGTATTTCCCCTCATTAATCGCTTCATCCGCCGATTTCTCGGCCCTTCGGCACTTCGGGCTGAAAATACTGATTTGTAGATTACGTAATCCCGAACCGGTATACCCACAGCATTCATTCCTGCCTCTTGAATGTACATAGTTTATACACAACGGCTATACATGGGCTGTAAGCAGTATCCTTGTAGCACTCTTGTAGTATCTACACACTTTCTACCTTCTATCGTCTATATATTTCTCACAATATCCTATGTTTTCGCCCCATTTTCAATCAATTTCCCCGTCCCATATCCCATGCACCCTCTTCCCGTCTCATCTCCCACCCCTGGACCCCACAACGAGACGCGATGTCCAAATCTCCACATTTTCCCCATATTTTTTCGCTACGCATAGAAGACGGCGTCGGCATCGCTTGTGACTCATTCTCGGGTTCACGGGTTCCTAGCGGATATTCCGACGACCTGAAGAGCGGCAAACCGAGGAAAAATGTGGAAACTTACTGAACAACTGGCTCAGAAGATTCACCACTATTCGCAGTTCCCTGCGACGGGGGTTTCCCTGCGTCAAATGGTTCAATTTGGTCAAAATCCATCAGCCGGAACACTTTTCCGAGCTTCACAGTTTATCGTAGACGAACTGCCGATCCGCCTGGCACACAGAGTGAAAGATCTGAACGAACTCCCCGACGGGTTGGCCGATATGCCGTCTATCCACAAAGTACGCGACTGGTATGCTCAGTCATTTGAAGAACTCACTACTATACCAGCTCCTAAGATATCAAGTGAGCTGAAAACACTCCTATATCAGAACCAGAAAGACCGGGAAAGCGATTTGGAACTCCAGCAGGAACTTGCCGGCACGGGGTCAGCTGAGTGGGGCAACGGGAAAAGCCGAAACCCGTCTTTAGAAGAGGACTGGCACTATGAAACTGGATCAAGCAAACCTCCAGCTGCTATGCGAAGAAGGTACTATGCTCGTGTAGCTTCTGACGTTATATGGCCACCGGAAGTGTATAGTTTTAATAAGGTTGTTACAGAAAGGTTACAGAAGATTAAAAGGCGGCATGACGCAACGGTAACAACAGTAGCTCAGGGTGTATTAGAATGGAAAACTCTACATAAGAAAGTAGTTATTGATTCGTCTATTCAGCAGTTTCTAGACAGGTTCTACATGTCTCGAATAGGGATTCGTATGCTTATTGGGCAGCATGTAGCATTAAACGTTGAACCTGCTAGGCCAGATTATGTGGGGATTATCTGTACTAAGACGAATATACGGGAAATCGCAATGGACGCTATTGATAATGCTAGATTTATCTGTGAGGAGTACTACGATTTACTGGAAGCACCTAAAGTACAGTTAGTGTGCCCTAGTGATTTACATTTCATGTACGTTCCAGGACATTTATTGCATATGTTATTTGAGACGCTGAAAAATTCAATGAGAGCTGTAGTGGAAAGGCATGGATTCGGCGTGGAATACCCGAGTATTAAAGTGATTGTAGCGGAGGGGAACGAGGATATTACTATAAAGATATCAGATGAAGGTGGAGGTATCCCACGTAGTGAGATACCGCTTATATGGACTTATTTATTCACAACTGTAAAAGATACGCCAAGCTTAGAGCCTGATTTCAATAAATCAGATTTCCGTGCCCCGATGGCCGGATTCGGTTATGGATTGCCGATATCGCGGTTGTATGCGAGGTATTTTGGTGGTGATTTGAAGTTGATTTCTATGGAGGGCTATGGGACTGATGTTTACTTACATTTGAACAGGCTTAGTTCGTCTTCTGAGCCTTTACAGTGAGATAGTGGGTAGTTGGGAAAGGAGGAAGAAAGGAGGGGGGTAGCGCATAGTAGCGCAGCTTATAAACGGGAATTAACTGTACTACTCCGTAGACTCGGTTATTCGGTTATTCGGTTATTCCCGGGTTGTAAATGAGTGTTTATACATATTAGCAAGACGCTATATATACAGGCAATGACATGAGTTGGCTTTCAGGGTAAAAATAACTCGTTTTTGGTGCCGTTTCTCGTAGTTATCGTAGTTATCGTAGTGTAAGGCTTCATTCGTGATGTTTGAATAATCAGATGAGCCCTCTTAGATCATTTGATCATTTCCCGATTCGGCAGGCTGTCCGGAATAGGAAATGTGGCGCATTTCCCCTTACTTGTTGCCTGTAGGGGTGCCTGCATACTAGTAGAGCCTATGAAGAGATGTGTAGATAGCAGTGCTAGCCAATTCCAGGCTTTGGATAGGCGCGATGAAGGGTAGGGAGTTGAATATTGATGGGTTTTCCCTTATAATTTTGTTAGGTCCCCAGCCTTGGCGTTGGATAAGTTAGGGAAGCCCTAAGACTGTAAAACTACGTGACATATCCTATAATACTCTACGCTATACATGGGCATTGCACGTCATTTGATGCTTAGAGTGAGAAAATCCTGTAAATCAATAAAATAATATTCTTATCTGGTTTTCAGTATCATCCGTCATCCTTTCTATCGATCTTTTTTCCTTCGCTTCCACTTGTCCTTCAGGGCTCAGTTTGCTGTGGCGCAGCAGTTTCTGATCTCGCGTGTGCCCCCCCCGCTTATTGTAATTCTGTAGACCCCGCCTCCAGACCCTTTTCCCAGACCCTCTTGACAAGAAATTCACCTCATTACCAGACCCTCGGTGAAGGGTCTCACATTATAATCATTTTCTGCTGTGAAACCCGAGAAGCCATCGGAACAACTCGGATACCCGGCGAATCGGCTTCTTCCGAGGGTTGTAGACGATTGAAATTCATACAGAAGATTTCTGAAATACTCTATTTGCTCAGGTTTCCCGCTCTGTTCATATAACTACTCGTAGCAGCGTAAATCTATCATTGCTCTGGAATCTCTCTTCACTGCTATTATCTATTCACTACTAATTCATCAAACCTCCAATAAACACACCTAATGGTCCTCTAGCAGACGCCCGCTATGGCTTATCGACACCGGGCCGATCCTGGTGGCCCGCACATGACTGCCGTGGCCTCCCAGACCCCTGCGGCCCCGGCACAGCGCCGATTACCTCGTCAATCTTCCGCCGTTGAGAGATTATCGGCTAAACGATACGAAGCTAAGCACCCGCCTGCCGTTTATCCGCTTGACAACTCCTCTGCTGTCCGTTCTGGTGGGGTTTCTGCTAATTCTTCTTCTGGCAACGCTGGCGGTTCCAGCAGTTCCGGCAATTCCACCAATTCCGCCAATTCTGGGAAAACTTATCCTGATTTCCACCCCTGGACCCGATCGCCGGCTGAGGACACAATAGCTATTCGCTGCCTTGACAAGGGATACGCGGAACCTCCGTTTGTGGAGTCTGAGAACGTTTCGGCCCGAAATGTTATCCACAAACTGATTCAAGATCGCCGAGCGCTCACTAATTTCTCGGTAGATTTCGTGAAAGCTTTCCAATTACGGGCAAACCACAATCGGGTAACGACAAATTCGGTGTACAAACCTCCGCCTCGGGTCACATTAACGGATCACAAACGGGAGAATTGGTTACACGATTTGGCTTCTCCTTTAGTACCACTTCGGAAGCTTTCTCGGACTATTCCACACGGGATTCGGAATCGGATTCTGCTAGATCAGTGCTGCAGCAAGAATATCCCGATTCCTCGTGCTTTGTGGTTGGTTCGGTGCGTCGGATCCAATGAACTCCGCGGGTTGAAACGGAAGGGGAATTACGGATCCGGTAGTATTTCGGAACGGGAGTGGATCGGCAATTGGACTGATCAGGTGACTGATTTCATTGAGAAGACTGCCGTTGATTGTTATCAGCGGCCTATCCGTAGTGGCGTAGGAAGTTCTGTGGCTGGTGGCGCGGCAGGTGGCGCAGCATCTACCCGATCACCTGCCGCTCTTTTATCACCGGCTTTAACGCCTGGGATGACGCCCGGCTCGGCTGCTACGCCACCGGATGCGGCGTCTCCTGCAGCCACGTCAGCCACAGCTGTATTAGGCAACCGTACATGGAAAGATCGGATGCATTATTTGCTGCGCCTCGCTGCTGCTCTTTATAATGAACAGCTTGTGGCGAAGCGTCAGTTTCTGCAATGGGTTGTGGCGTTTTTGCGAACTCGCCCAATTGAGGAAGTCCCGTTAGGGCTTCTGGTGGCGCAGTTATTCTTTTCAGAAGTGGCGCAGCACGACGAGTTGGCACGTGGATTGGCACAAGCACTTTTGTACCATGTGGCTGACGCTCAACGGCTCGGCAATTCCGACCCGCTGTTTGGCGGACTGGCAGCGCAGTTATCGGAAGCTGTCCGACGGCTTTTCCGTGTGGCAAAGGATGCGTTTGTGTTACCATCGCATTGGGAAACGCTCGGCCCGGTTTTGCAATCTGTGCTCGGCCCAACGGCGGCTGAGGAGTTCCGAACTGTGAAACTCCGCAATGAGGCGCTGCTTGTTGGGGCTCGGAAGAGCAAAAATACCACAAATGCCGCAAATGCCGCAAATGCCGAAACTGTCGGTCTTTCTGGTGGCTCAGCCGGCGCAGCAGCTTCTCTGCCGAGCCTCAGAGCCCGTTTCCCGCCGGCCAGCCACTCGGCAACGGCCCGAGCTTTAGAAATCCTCGATGCTGCTGCGCCACCTTTTGATCCCGACACTCTGGTGGCGCAGCTGAACCGATGCCGCCTCCCGCCGAGCCAACTCATCCGTACAGTGCTGGAATGGGCCACAACCCGATTCCGAGTTGGGAAACACCGAGCATATCTTGCTGTGGCGCTTATAGATCTGTGGCAATCGGAAATTCCTATTTCGGTATGCCGAGATGCCGTTTTGGACTACCTGTTTAGTGTGGCGACACCGAGCACGTGCGATTTGGACGCCGTTCACGTTTTGTGCTCGGAATTGTTCTATGCCGGTGGCATTATAACTGCTGCTGCTTACGTCAGACGGGTAATCTCGTCTGGGGTGATTTATGTGGCGCAGTTGAGGGAACAAGCCGAGTTTCACATGAAAGTTGTGGCGAATTTACCCGATGTAGCTGCGGAAAAGGCGCCGGATGTGGCGTTTATGGCAGCTCGGGCTGGCAATGTGGCGCTGTTTGATTTCGGTGAGCAGCGAGCGGAGGCTGAGAAGTGGGCGGGGGAAATTGCCAGAAGGCTGGGGTTGGAAGAGTCGGAGGAGCGGGAAGAGGAAAAGGCCGAGCCGAAAGAGGAGGAGAAAGCCGAGCCGAATGAGCCGGAGGAGCCGAAAGAGAAGCCGAAGGAGGAAAATGCCGAGGAAGATGAGTTGTTTCAGCCACAAGCAGATTCCGACGCGGAAATGGATTCCTTTGAAGCGGAATTTGAGGCAGAAATAGCGGAAGCAACTGCGGCAGCCGCAAAAGCGGAAGCGGAAGCCGAAGCAGAAAAAGAAGCGGAAACGGCAAAGATTACAAACGCCGAGACACCGGAAAAAGCGGAATCTTTCAAATCTCCTGTTTTTGTGCCTGAATCTCCGCCTCTGTTTTCCTGTGAGGATCTTGCGTGTTTGCGGCAATTAAACCGGAACTTCCGCGTTGAACTCGCTATTTGGCTGTTCCGCAAACTCTATCGGTACGGTAAATCGGGCCGACGGGCCGTTTTTGTAGGTCAACGGCTTTCTGCCGCATTAGAATTGTTTTGTACTCTCGGAGATTTCCGAGGATTACTTCGGTTTGTGCTATTAGCAGTTCGGCACACCACAGAAATGGCCGCGCTTTCCCTGTTAGCCGATACGTGTTGGGCGTATCTCGGAGTTTTCTCCGCTTGTGCCGATTTAGGGTACCTTGTTGAACAGTTTGTGGATCGTAGTTCGGAGATTTTAACCGAAATGGTACAAATAGATACTTCATCGGATGTTCCGTCGGATGTTCCGTCAGTTTCTGTGGCTCCATCACCAGAGGGACTTCGGCAGCTTTTGGACTTTGCGCAACCTCATTTCCCGGAACTCCGACCACAGATTGCCGTAGTGTGTAAACAGCTCACGGAACTTCGGGGCCCAGTCGGAAGTTATGCGCGGTTTCTTGCCGATGCCACAGAAACGACACCTGGGCTTGTGGCGCAACCTGTGGCGCAGCCGACGCCACTAACGCAATTGCAAAGCTTTTCACGGGCCGTCGAGCATCTCGCGGTTTGCTATGCGCGGGCCGACGGCGCAGTAGCGGCGGGGACTCCTGTGGGATCGGCTGTTTCTGCTGCTGGTTTCACCCCGATTGGGAATTACAGTGGCGCAGCAAATGGCTCAGCAACTATATCTCAAGTTTTGCGGCAATTTGCTCTGGCAACAGCCGAAATTCGTTCTGTAGATCCACGAAGATTTGCTGGAATTGTCGGTAAATGGATTTCGGAAGCCACAGACACGAAAATTAACCTCCACTACACATTCTTCCACGACGCGTTGTTGTTTCTCGCGTTGTACGGATGTATAGAGCTCCCGGCTGTTGCCACGGAGTTTCTGCGGCAGGAACACCTGGCGAAATCCTCGCCGGAGACTTCCGCTGTCTCGGGAGTTCCCGAAACGGCCCGATTGTTACACAAATTAATGCTGGAATTGTGGTTCGGCTCGGCAGAACCCCGGCTACGCCTCACGGCGGCTGAAAGAGCTGCGAGGGCTCGGCTGATGGAGGCGCAGCAGTATCAGTATAGAGAGACTGTTTTAGTGTTTGTGCTGAAAGCGGTAGAAGATGTGGCGCAGCAAGGATTCCATGATCCGAACGCCACAGCTCTGGAAATACCGCATACGGCAACTGTGGCTGCAGCTGCCGCAGCTGATGGCTCGCCGTTTGCCGGAATTGCCGAATCCGTAGGAGAATTTCTTGTGGCTGCCGTGGCTGCCTTCCCGGCACTTTTAGCGGAGAAAATCGACTCTGCACTGCTTCAGCGGAACAGAGCGGCTGCTTTGCACGTGCTGGAACAGCTTTTGCGGAGTTTACTGTTCCCCGAGCGCGGCCCAGCGGCTTTGCGCCCTGACAGTCCCGCGATTTGTGCTGTGGCGGCTGTGGCGTCTCCAGTGAATATGCGGGTGTGTCAGTTGGTTTTCTGCCTTGAAACGCTCCGAGATTCTGGGCCTGCCGTGGCCGGAGGCGCATGGGGGGCGCAGCAGACTCTCTGTCGGTGTTTACAGCTTGTTTGTAGCGGCACCGTTTCGGCCGAACAGCTCGGAGAGTTGTTTGTGTGCTTAGAAGCGGGCCGCAAAGCCGAATTGCAGGAAGAATTAGCAAAATATGTGTTACTCGGGCCGGAATTTCCTCGGGTATTTGCAGAAAGAGCCACAAATGGTATAAATGGTACAAATGGTACAAATGTTATAAATGGTACAAACGGAACGGATGACGCGCCGAAGCCGAATTGCCTGCCGTATATGTTGCAATTGCTGGATTTCCTAGCCGAGCAAACGGCTGAGCCTCCGAGCGGGGAACTCCGGGAGGCGCTGCTGTCGGGATTGCGCACAGCCGCGGCGTTTGGTCGCCGGATTTGTGCTGCGGGCCGAGGCGGCGGCAATGGAAGTCGTGTCAGTCGTGGCAGTTCGGAAGGCACATCGGCATTGCGGGATGCGGTGCTGTTTTTAGTAAAGCTTTTTGTAATATATCAAGACGCGTTTGTTACACCCGAATCTGATCCGTTATTTGACGGATTAGGAGAATTGTGGCGTACTCCGTTCGTACAAAATAGTCCGGAACTACGGGGTATATTATCGGATGTGGCAGCTTTGTTTGTGGCAGCTTTAAACCGAGCAAACAGTTTAGGAAGTTCCGGTGGCTCAGCTAACAGTTTAGCAGTACAAAAACTGACTCGATTGACGGAACCTCGCAACGGAAGTTCGGAACGGGCTGCCTACTGGCACGAAACTCCCGCTGCAGACGATTTTGTGCTTGTAGGAGCGGATGGGGTCTGCCGAAGGCTGGCTGTGCAGCCGTTTGATCTGCTGGAAGAGAGCAACCCGGTAGTCGGGCCGAATGACGCTGTTTTGGATTTACAGTTGTTCCGAGCTATTGTGGAGAAGCGGAATCCGAGATAAGTGGCGCAAATTCGTTATTGTGGTATTTTATTCGTTTGTGGCGCGGAAAACGGGACATGGACAGCGAAATGCCGAACTCCGCTTTCTGCTCAACGATTTTATTTGCTTCCGAGAAGTGATTGTAGAGCGGAAAGCAGCAGAAAGCAGCGGAATGACTCAAATAGCATTAAATAGTCTATCGAATCATAAGGAAATTATAACAACGTAGTAGAAGAAGTAGGAGAAGACAGGAAGTCCATATAATGAAGATCCGTAGTTTGTAGGAGAAAGTAGCGGAGTTAAACAATTCAGCCACCGCGGATAAAAAGTTGTGTGGCTGCCAGGAATGCCGAAATCACAGCGAAATATCCGAAATATCCGAAAAATTCCACAAAAGCTCCTATTCTGTGGATTCAAATCCCTAAAAGCGAATAATGTATCCTACAAATAACTACAAATAAACTGAGAACCTCTATACCTTTTTATTAGAATTATCTTGAGATGCAGGAGGCGCAGCAATCCTGCCGACGTCTCACCGGCATCGGCCAGTGCTGTTTGTTAGCATTTTGCGTTGATTTTTCGGCATCTACGGCCAGGAAAGTTGTGGCGCAGCAATGTGGAGCGCATCCCAATGCGTCTGGCGGCACGAAGAATGCAAATGTCGGCCCAGCACGTTTCTGTCGACTCGGCTGTCCACCCACTGAGCGCTGCGAGCCACAATAGCCGAAAAAGGCTTTAGAGGCCCCCGATGCGGTATATGACAGGTACAAAACACTCTACTGCGCCACACTTTTCAGCCGCAATTCCACTGAGTCGCATTTCTGCTCTGTGGGAATCCGCGGGTCGAAGAAGTTGCAGACAAGAGGGGAAGTAAAGGAAAGCGGATGTAATAAAGGTTATATAGGATATAATAGTGGATATAGCAGGTATAATAGTGGAATAATAGCGGGTATAACTCCGGAAATAACATCTTTCTAATAGTAATTTCGGCTATTCATTGATCTTTTCAGCCTCCGCTTACCCCTCAACCCTCCTACATCCGCGTCACATCTACTGTGGTCTCAAAACTGACCCCCGCAGGCAGCAGCGCGGCAGCCATGTGATCCGTCAGTGCTGCTCCACACATGCGGCGCACCCGCGCCTCATCGTCGTCCGATCCCGACATGGCAACGCGGACACATCCGATCGCCAGCTGCGGATGCACACGGAAGAATGCCACGTGCTGGACGGTGACAACTGCGGCGTCGCGGCGGATAGCGGCCCGAACTTCGGGCAGTTTGTCCGGTCCGTCAAAAGAGAGTAAAAGCATTGCCGCTAAGTGGCGCAGCAGATTATATCCGAGTTTGCCCATAATGAGTGCCACAGTTAGCGCCACCCATTGATCGCATTTGGCAGCTGTGGCTGTTGGGAGTACCGCTAGCACCGCTAAAACGGCAGCTACTGTGGCTGTCAGCCCTGGCGTCGGCTGTGACAGGTGGCGGGGTTCGGAATTTCGAGTTCCGCTTCCGCTTCCGCTTCCGGTTCCGGTTCCGGTTTGCAAAGTGGCTGCTATTAGTGTGGACGCCACAGCTGTGGCTAAAAGAGGAAATACGACGGCTGCGCCACTCCCACCTATTCCGAATTCGGCCGAGTCGTTGGAGATGTGGCTGTGGCTGTGGCTGTGACTGTGGCTGAGGCTGTCAACTCCCGAGGAATCATTCGGCCCGTAAACGGCTTCTATGATGGTTTCAAACGCGTGAGACACTAAATCGCCGGCTAGGAACACAAAAGATACCGCCAGGGCAAATCCTACAAGTACAGAAACCCGTTCTAAGCCGAAAGGGTGGCGCACGCTGCTTTGACGCCACGCGGCGAAATTTCCTAAAACGTCTACTGCTATATGTAAAGTGAGGCGCAGGGCGTCGAAAGTTACTAAATGGGCAAGTGTGGCTAAAGATGTCGGCGTTTTAGAATGTTGTGGACCGTAAAAAGCCATAAACGCCCCAAATATCACATGTGTGGCGCAGTAAATCAATCTAAGCCGTTGAGCAGAGGTTACAGACTGAAGTAACTCTCGGAACGTCGGAATCGGCAAAGCGGCAGGCACAGAAAGCGGCGCCCGCGCCGGCGGCTCTTGGAAAAAATTCATTGACACAGAACTGTGTTTGTACCTGTGTCCTCGCCGTTGATTCGGTTTAAGTTGCGGGCTCGGCCGAGCCGATAAATCTACTGGAGTGAACGCAAACGGCTGACGGACAGGCGATGCGGCCCGGGCCGTGCGGGCCGGAGAAGCGGAACGCGGGGTCGGCGGGGCATGCGGGGCTGGCGGGGGAAGATGGAGGTGGTTGGCGGGGCCGGCGGGGCCGGCGGGCCGCTGGAATCGCGGAGGAGACGGGGACCGAGCAGGAGATTCGGAACGGGGAGGGGCATAAGTTAGAATGACGGAAGGCGCGGAACCGGGGGCTCCAGGGAAGAGATTGTGGCGCGGCGGGTTCGGCGATGGTGGGATTGGGATTGCGGCGGTCACGTGGCCGAGCGCGGCGAAAGAACGGGGCCTAGAAGTTGCATTTGCAGCAGTTAATGATGGATCACGGGAACTTGTTTTAACGGGGGAAACGCTGCGTTCTCGGCGAAGAGATCCGAAACGGCCTCGGGACGGCGCCACAAAAGGTGAAGCGGGAGCGGCCTCCAAAGCCCCTTCGTGGCCCGCTTCTTCTTCTATCCGATAGTGTCGGAAATCCATGGCGAAAAGCCGAGGGGAAAAGCGACAGCCGGTAGGCGCAGGGGCGGATAGCGGAGTTTTCGCGGGGATGCAGGGATGCAGGGATGCAGAAAGGTGTGGCGCAGCAGATGCGGAGTTTGTTTTCAGTGTGGCTGAGGCGGCGGGACATCCGAAATCGTCGGAACTCGTCGGAACTCGTCGGGAGTCGTCGGAAGTCGGCTAAAATGGGCAGCGGATGCAATTGGGCCTACAAGGTGTGTGGGATGAGACGTGAAGGTGGGTCGTTAGGGTGGGCGGTGAGAGGAGATGCGAAGTTAGGCAGCGGAAGCGGGACGGAAGGAACGGAACGGAACGGAAGGAACGGAAGGAACGGAAGGAACGGAACGGAACGGAAGGAACGGAACGGAACGGAACGGAACAGCAAGGAAGCAGGAAAAGCTGGGGGAACAGTAAATACATAATACACGTACAAATACGTGCGGAGTACTGAGAAAAGGGAAATGCTGAAAGGCTGAAATGGGAAAATCAGAGAACCTCAGCTTTTTGTTCTCATAAACTATCAGATCGGACTTGAAACTGCGGCACATACTAATAACAGTGTTCCTTCCCTCTTTTACCTACTTTGCCAGTCCCTCCACTGCTCTGCGCTCCTCTACGTCGTTGTTGTTGCCGATTCACACTCGATAACATCACATCTCGCTTCATTTTCATCTCATCGACTATACTAATAACTACCTGACTACTTAACAAACGTTCTTAATCTCTTCAGCCTGGCCGTCGTGGTCACCGTAATCAAGCTTGAGCTTCCTGTTGAACAGCTCGAGCAGCCAGTCCATGCAAAGCTTCGTTACGGCAGGATCGTAGCGTCCTTTGCTGTTTTCGTCTCTGACGAAAGCGTGCTGAGCCCCGTGGATCTCCAAGAATGTAAATTCCACGTTTTTCTCTCTCATAGTTTGCCGAATAATGTCTCGGCCTTCTGCCGGAACGTGCGGATCTTTTGTACCGAAAATCATTGTAATCTCACCTTTAATTTCTCCGCATCTGTCAAGGGAATCGTCTTTCATGCCGAGGCCGAGCGAATGTTTGTGGATATCAGTAGGGAAAAAGCAAACAGCGGCTCGGATAGCCGGATGGAAAGCCGTACGGAACGCCAAATGACCTCCGATGCAAATCCCGCTAGTTCCGAGCTTGCCATTGCATGTAGGCAGCTTCAGTAGGTATTCAATAGCGAGTTTAGCGTCTTCATCATAGGAATCCAATGGTTTTTGAATTTTATAGTCGTTTCCGGCGTCTGTGCCGACGTCGTCGTAAGCGAGCGGCTCGGGGCCTACGAAATTGTGGTAAATCGAAGGGCAGGCAACGATGAATCCCTGGCCGGCGATTTGTTTAGCAATACGAGTCACGGGACCTGGTTGTTAGTAGGGGTAATAAAGGGGGAGAAGAGGAGGAGGGAGAAAGGAAGAGGGAAGAGGGAAGAGGGAAGAGGGAAGAGGGAAGAGGAAGGAGGAAAGACTGGAAGTTCGGATGTTCGGATCGGTGGTTCGGAAGTTCCGATGTTGCGATGTTGCGATGTTCGAGGAAAACTTAGGAGAGAGTCGTAATAATGCCGAAATCTCACTAAATCCTCGGGATACTTCGGAAGTCGTCGGAAATCTTCAGAGACTATCGGAATACTTCGGAAGCGGTTCATACTAATCCGGAAATCTTACCAACTTTTCGGAATACTTCGGAAACCTTCAAATATCTTCAGATCACAAAACCCTCTGTTCGGCTTTTTTTTTCGAATTACCTTATTTCTATTTCCGCTTCCAATCCACAGAAACGTCCCGAACCTCGGCCCAAATAGCATCCGATACTGCCGAATTTCCCCAGCTCCGCTTTTTCCCCTGTTTGTACCATTCGAGAAGCCGAGCGGCCCGTCCCAGCCAACCAAAAACACAAAAATTCCCCCGCATATTCATCCGTCTCCATTGTACGCCACAGAACTTACCAGTAACTGTACAGTTAGTATGAGAGATCCGTCGATACCCGCTAATCCATAATTCAATCCATAATTCGCCACATACCTTGATAAATCTCGGAATAAAGTACTACACCGGGAAATTTCACCTGAGGGTAGTTTGGGATCTTCGGATGGAAAGTGAAAATCCGCATAGTTGTTCCGACGGATGTCGGAACGTCCACAAAGGATTCATCGATAAGCATTCTTGGGATTGGGATTTATATTATAATTTTAGAGCGGAACAGATCGGATCGGATCGGATCGGAAAGGATCGGAAGTACGAATTGTGATAATAAGCAGTAATCAGCACAGTCAGATCACTCAATATTTACCTTTACAACTACGCGGGAAAGCCGAGGAAACAAGGAGAAGTTTTAAAAGCGGAAACATCTCTTTATATACTGGAAACCCCTATTAATTGCCCTGGAGATTTCACCTTCCGTTGTTTATTAATTCTTTCCGGCGTTCTCAATGGCCCGTCAAGTTCGTGGGACGATAATTACCTGTTTGGCTTATTTGGGAAACTGAGAATGAGGGGAGTTTCTGATGAGTTGATCGGAAATGAAGCCTCCGTATTAAGTTTGGCCGAATTAGTCAATACGGGGTAGTTGGGTTAAAGTTGGGGCTAAAAGTTTTTAGTGGCTTTTTAGAACATCCACTGCAGATTGCTTGCAGGTGGTCTGCAGGTGTGTACAGGCATTTTGTCAGAGGTGGGCGTGACAAAAAGGAAGGACGCCTGACAAAGCTGAGATTGAGACGGCACTGAGATGGGATCGAAATGGGAGGAGAGGGCGAAGAGAACGGAACGGACAGAGGGAGTAAACGGGGGCTGATAGTGGTAAAAGCATTTGAAATGAGTTGACCTTAACTGACTCAAAGGGCAATGTTTGACCCAGCTGCGTATCATGTGACCGAGAGAGGAAAACTTCCGAAAGTATACCTGATGGTGGGATTTCTGATGGTGCTATATATGTAATTGGGGAATCGTATTATATAGCTTCCTGTAGTATGTGCTTAAACATATCTCGTAAATAGTCCATTATGCTTAAAACGCTCGAAAAGTCTAAAATTTTACCTCAAAATAAAATACGCCGACGTACGCTGCCGAGCTCGGCATCCTTGATTGTTCACCGGTGTTCTTCTTTCCGTCCAGCTGAAAAACTGTTCCTCTCGGCCAAAATGTACACCAATAACACTGTTTACATATCAACAGCAACATTCTCAAATACCTCAGCTCCCATATAAACCAACCCACCATCCGCAGCCTCTGCTCGGCTCGCCGAAGACCTCGCCTAAACTCCGTTATAACTCCGAGGTTCGTTGAAGCTTCGATTTAGGTTTATAGTGCGTTCTTCGTGCATGGTTCTGCAGCGATCACCCTACAATTTCATCCCCTATTTCATTGTAAATTCAAACAGGGAATGTAAAACAAAGGTGGAATCTGCCACTCCATAAACAGATTTATCTATTTATCTCTATCCGCACTGTTTTTCCGGTCGTTTCAGTCATTTAATCCTTCCATTGACTCTCTCAAACCACTGCCTTCGGCTCATGCACCTTCATGTATACCTCAAACTCTATTTGCCGCTCTCCCGCTTTTGTTTTCATTTCAGTTCCGAGGGCCTCAGCCGCTCTTCCGCTCATCACACCGGCCGCCACCGAAGTCGCTCGGCATTGACACAACCAGTAGTTTATTTTGTACTCCCGATTTCCCTTAGCTTTGTGCCCATCTAGATTTCCAGCCGTTCCGTCTCTTTCTGCGCCCCCGCTTCCGCTACCGCTACCGGTTCCGCTTTAGCTCTCGTTTCTCCGTATATGCGGTGGCGCTGACTGCATAACGTCGATCAGTTGCGGCTACAGCTTGCGCCGGATATGCCGTCGCGTTCCGGTACACCTGAGCCGCGCGGCCCGCCTTCCGGCCCGCCTTCTGGCCCGTCAACGGGCGCCCCAACAACTCCGAGAGTAAATTTTGTGTACAAAGAACGTAAAGCCTGTACAAATTGCTATGAAAGGAAAATCAAATGTGTCACTTCGGCCGCGGCAAGCGGCTCCACAATCCCACGCTGTGACTACTGTACCACAAAAGATCTCCCTTGCACTGTTTTACCCCGCAAAAAACGGGTAGTTAAAAAGAAAACCCCGCATCCGCCTCCGAAAACGCACAGATACCTATTCTACCACAGTTCCGCTATCATCTCCCAAAAAACGTTCCAAACTTTTGCCGAAAATGACTTAAAACGCATATATCTCGTCGGAGAAGACGGTGTATGCTTCCCAACAGCCGGAGGACCTCCGATAGACCCAGAAGGGAAACCTCCGGACCATACAGTGTTATTTGAGCGTCCTGGCACCACAGATCCGGTAGATTATCCGCCACAGGTGGCGCAGTGGATGGACCAATACGGAGAAGAAGTGATATATGCTTATTTCCGTGTGGCGTTCCGTCGAGTTCCTGTTGTGCATGAACAGATATTCCGAGCTCGGTACGCCGCAAAGGGACTATCTGTACAAATTCTGTTGGCGGCATTTGCACAGGGAGCTCTTGTTTGTGAACATTGGAATCCGAAGCTCCGCAAACAGCTTTCCCATACTTTTGCATCGTTTTTAGATACTAAATTCCCCTGGCACGTGGGACACCCTAATTTAGTAACGTTATTAGGCCTTTTAATCATGTGTTTTGCTTATTCAGGACGGGCAATCCTTACCCGTTTGTACATAGTTGTATACTACGCGCAGGAGCTTCGGATCGGCTTAGCACTCCCGCCGGAAAACAACATGGAAGCCCGATTCCGTGTACAAAGATCCCTGATTATATGGTGTACGCATTCCATAAGTATGATTGCTACCGTCCGATGTACCGTGGGGAAGCCGATGACGTACCGAGATATCGAAGTAGCCGTTCCGACAGCTTCCGAAGTACTTTTGTGCTATAGTAAAACTCCCGAAACGGCTTCTCCAGACGATTGGGACCACGCAATGGGGTTGGTGATGAGAATCGAAGCTACCAGAGTACTGGAAGACATCATCGACCAGGTTTACCTTCGCCGGGTGTTCAACGAGCTGGAAAAGAAGCCGTTGATGCTGGCGGAACTGCTGGACACGCTGGAAGCTCGGCTGAACTCTGCGCGGGCCGCAGCGCAGTTCCACACGGCTTACCACAGCCATATGGCGGATTTCTTTATAGCCGCGCTTCGGGCTATTTTGTACTCTCGTACTTTGCCCGGTTCGCCGTCACGGAAAGAGCCATTGCCGCAATTTGCGGCTAAATCGATGATAGTACTGGAAAATTGTGTGGATTGCTGTAAAAGAGTGATAGAATATCGATCTCCGAGCTTTTGGTACCCGCACGTTGCAGATTTGATGAGTTTGCTGATCTTCCTGGTGATGGAAGCTTATATATCAGCTCCGCAGCGTGAGGATAGCGTTAGACTGTTAGGAAAATTGGTATATCTATTGAATAACGTGCCAGAATGGGTAGAAGATTCTACCTGGTCACTTGTAGACAGTTTTAAAGTGATTATCTCGAATATATTCCGGAAAAATGGGTTGCTAAAGATAGGAGGGCCTTCTGGTGGTGGGAATCCTGGAGGTTCTGGCAGCGGCAGAGATTCTGAAGACGCTGCGCGGTCTGCAGGTCCTGCAGGGCCTGGAAATACTACTACTACAGGTCCTGGAACAGCTGATCCTGGCACAGACGGGTTTGCGGCCGGGACCAGCGGAGGTTCCGCGGGTTCTGCGGGTTCTGCGGGTTCTGCGGAGAGAACGGCGGGTTTGTCGGCTGCAATGGGCCAGGAAGTGCCGGTGCCCGTTGAAGTGCGTCATGAACCGGCGAATTTCACTTCATCGTACTTACAAACAGTGGTAGACAAGCAGGAGCCGTACATGGGAGATTCGATAGACTATTCTAATTTATTGAATGGGTCGGATATTATATCTACATGGGCTTTGCCTGGACCTAAAAGCGATTCGTCTTTCGATAACGGGTTTTCCCCGGGGATTGGTGGGAGTTACTCGTTTGTGGATAACGATTTATACGTTTCGGATAGCTTTTTAGAGGATTTAAAAAGGATATAATTGTAATAGTGCTGGTGCTGCGAAGGAGGGGAGAAAAAAAAAAACGTGGAGAACAGTTTAGGAAGTCACTGATATCCTGGGATTTCACTATACTGTGCTACACTGATGTATATATTCTGTAGTAGGTGCTTACTTGATGTGTACATTCATAGATGCAGTTCAGGGCTACTGGAAGGGCTGCAGAGGGTTGAACTGCGGCTCACCTCGGATGTAAATTTGATCTTTTACATACCTAACATAATCTAACCTAACATAACCTAACAAATCTCTATCTAACATAACCTAACATAACCTAACAAATCTCTACCTAACATTTCTAACATCACGTCTCATCTCACATCATCACCATTTATTTGCGATCACGTAATCGCTTTACCCCACTGATAAGCGGATGCAAAATTCATCGCGCGATGAGCCTTATCGATAGCAAAAAGAGAACAAAGAAAGCAAAGCAAAAGACCCCCTCACTGCTTATAGCGATCCTCAAGCTATTTCCAGGAGCCCTCTGTGCTTCCTATTACCCCTTGCATCTTGCTGAAAGACTAGCGAAAAGCTCAGATAGCATAATCACTCGGAGTGCCAGCCATTTGTACTTCAAATGGATTCTCATTCCGAGCCTCCAAGCTCTGAAATTACCACAAACGACACATCCGCTTCCGAATCCACGCCTCTGATTGCCGCCGGCCATGGCAGTCCGCGCGCGTCTCCTTTCGGCACTTTTGGAGCCGACACGGAAGCCAATGGGAACTCCGAACGGCAGCAACAGTCGGCAAATGGCAGAAATCAACCACAGCCTCCGCGGTCTTTCTGGGAACTTTTGTACAATCTACTAGTTCGGTTTATTTGTAAATGCCGCTGGGAAGGTCTTTGTGCTGCTTCTGTAGCGGCTGTTCTGCTCCTGAGTTGGTGGCAGCATGAAAAGCTCATCTCTTCTGTGGCTTCTATGATTGCCAATTGTCTCACTATAAAAGTTGAATCTGCTACTTTCGGCTCAGCCACCGCCACGGGAGTCCCCGTCCAGCTCACGTGCCGCGTTACGCCACAATACACATCCCCATTAGTAGCCACAATGGCGTCTTGGATTGGCACAATCACAATTTCTCCGCTTAAATTACATATTTCTCATAGTAATTCGGGTGTTACCCTGGCAACTATCGGAACCTCTCGGATGGCCCCGCTGCTTTTGCAGACATCCGACGGCACTACGACGTCTTTCAATGCGTCTGTAGTAGTAAAACCAACCTCCCATGGTTTTGTAGCTTTGCAGGAATTGCTCGATTATACTGTAAATGACGTAAATACCGTTTACCCTATTGATATCGAAATTCCACTGCAGTTTGCTGGTTCGGCAAACTTCCACCTCGGCAATGCCTCCGTCGGAACCCACAATGTAGCTGTAGAAAAGACCGTTTCCGTTTCCGTTAACGGTTGGTCGGATGCCGTTAATTTTGTGCACTCCGAGCTGCTAAGTGTAGCTGAGCCACAAAACGGAACAATGCTGCAATTGCGCCTCAATGTATCAGCCGATTTCGGCTCAGAATTCCCGCTGAGCCTGCCGTTCAGCGCGCGGTTTCCCGTTTTGCACTGGACGGCGTACGCCGCTGGGTGCCCAAATTCCGGTAATTCTTTTGTACCCATTGCAACTGTGGCTACTCCTCGGGTGGCTTTTGACTCCCGTGTGGCGCAGTTTGCCGCCACAGTCGGTGTTTCCGTCCCGGAACTGCCGAAGGCTTTTGCAGCTCCTTGTGGAGATTCCGACAGCTTTTTAGAACGTGTGGCGCATGCAATAATTGCCGAGAAACCGGAAGAACTGGCGAGTTTCTTTTTCCTTGCCGGTTCCGCGCAGCAGGCCGCGGGGATCCCGCCGTGGCTTTCTGTGGGACTCAGCCGTTTGTGGATCCGAATACCTGTTGAACTGTTGAATGTAAGTGCCGTTGCCTGGGAAAATCCCGTGTCAAATGTGTCACTTTCGCAGTTCCGCGTGGCAGTGCCGCAAACAGAGGAACTCCAAATAGCGGAAACTACACATCCGGATGAGCTGAGCGTCGATATTTCCGCTGGTTTCCGTTTAGATATTCTGGGATCGGAAAAAATAGCGGCTAGATGTCTCATTTCCGCTATCCGTGGTGACATCCGCGTGTCATTCCGTGGCAGTCCCGTGGCAGAAATTGGGCTGCCCGCTTGGACGGAAGTAAATATGCCGATTCTCCCTATTGAAGGACAAACGCGGATGTCATTGGCGGCAATTCGGGTTTCTCTTTTTAATGGGTGGGCTATAAATAAGCTTTTGCGGCAGTTTTTCGCCGAACAGGCGGCTACATTGGATTTTTGTGGCGTGTTAGACATTCGGCTTGTAACTGCTTTGGGCCAAACGGAACTACGCGGACTACGGTTTTGTAATTCTCAGGAAATTTCAGGAAATTTCACTACAAACGAGTTATTTTCCGACTCGGCTTTCAATTTATCGGAGATCGCAGTAGCGGAAGCGCGGAACGACAGTTTACAATTATCCGCTCGGACGATTTTATCCGTTTCTTCGGAGTTTGAAGCCGAAATTCCGGAATTTCTAGCCGCTGTGCACTATGAAGGGTGTCAAATATCCGAAATTTCTGTATCACCGTTTGTGGTTCAAGCGGGAAAAGCGGATTTACGGCCGTTTGTAACTCTGCGCCCTGTAACAGACCCCGACGAGCCGTTCCGAGCAGTTGAGAAGTTGCAGGAGTTTTTAGGTAAATTTGTTTCGGAAAAGGAGTTGAACATAACTGTCTGTGGTACAATTGATAGTCTCCCTGGTTTACCGCAACTTTCGGCAGTTTTAAAAGAGATTTGCGTTCCGATAACTATCCCCGAGCTCAACTTCGGAGACAATGACGAATCAAGCGGAGATACTAATAAAGAAACAGGAGACGTTAATGGACAAAATGGATACGATAGTAACATTATTTCTCACATGCTTCCAATTGCTGAAACACTATCGAACGGTAATTCACCAACTAAGCCTGAATGTCAGCGTCATGGGATTTTCCTACGGGGATCTACAATGCATCTGATGACCTCTGACGTTGATTTCATTGCTTATAACCCAATAACTAATACAGAAATCAGAGCTATAATAATCTCAGCTTCAGCTAATTATGAGGGCAAAGAACTCGGGTATATTTCCCGCAGTTCGGAGCTGAGCCTCCCGCCTGGGGTACACGAAACTCCGAGGCTCCCAATAGCTTATTCCTCTGGTGTGGGCGGAGATGTACTGCGCAAGGCTCTCAATGGAGAACTTCTTATTACGGCTTTAGCGTGGATAAAAATTGAAATCGGAGATTGGACGGCAGTTATTGTATATGAAGGTGACGGGGTTTGTGCGAAGATTCGTTTAGTTTAGGTACTATTTAGGTAGTTTTTCCTTTCATTGTTCATTTAACATTCGCTTAGAATTGGCTTAATCAGGCAGTTTCTCGGCTATCAGTGTTGAGCCTAAAATGGAAACTCGGAGGCGTATTGCCCGATATGGCAAGTGAGTGCTTATCAAAAGGGGTACATGTGAAGCGGCTATCACAGCCGGAGTGAAAAATATCGGGGAAAGAACGGTGAATTGAGATTGATTTATTGTAGTTATAAAAGCATCGGAATGGAACGGTGAGTTGGAATTGTTGGAATTGGGAGATTTCCGAGGTTTCTGACGTTTCTGAGGTTTAAAAGGTTTAAAAGTTCCGAAATATCTCCCTCGATTATCCGAATTTTCTACGAAACTCTCGGCAAACCTTCCAAAACTTCCGAAACCCTCTCATCCGAGCTACTAAAATCATCCAGATTCTCCACACTATTCCGCTTTACAAAATGACCAGCCAGTTCACAGGGAAATGTGCAATCGTCACCGGATCATCCCGAGGGATGGGCGCCGGGTTCGCTATTGAATTAGCGAAACGCGGAGCGGCAGCTGTCGTTGTCAATTATGTTTCTCCAAACTCTCTGGAGAAAGCGGAAGCTGTGAAGGCTCAGATTGAGGCGCACGGAGCGAAAGCGGTAATTGTACAAGCTAATATGGCAGTTGTGGCTGATATGGATAAAATTGTAACGGCAGCTAGAGAAATTTCCCCTTCTGGAGGTATTGATATTATCATTCACAACGCAGCAAATGGGGAGATCCGTAAATTAGAAGACGTAGATGAAGAATTCTACTATAAACAAACTGATATAAATATCAAGGGAGTTATTTTCCTTCAAAAAGCCTGCCTTCCTTACCTAAACAAAGAAAGCCGTATAGTTATCATGGGATCCACCAGCGGTCGTGGCGGGTACGCAGAAGAAACTGTTTACGGCATGACTAAAGCAGCTTTGCAAGGTCTGGCTAGAGTTTGGGCAACGGAACTAGGGCGTAAGTATGAGTGTACTGTTAATCTTGTAAATCCTGGGCCTGTATCTACTGATATGTGGTGGCAATACGATGAGAGCTACCTTAATGCAGTGCATCATAGTATTGAGAACTGTCCTGTGGCTCCTAGAATTGCTGAAGTGAGTGATATCGTACCGTTAGTGATGTTCCTGTGCTCAAAGGAGTCTGGGTGGAGTACAGGTTCTACGCTGAATGCGAATGGAGGAGCTATCTTTGTGTGAGGGGGAGAGAGAAGATAGTAAAATAAAACAGAAAGAAAGGTGGAAAGAAGAAAAAATGGAGGAGAGAGAAAATTAAAGGAAAGAGAGGAAAAAAGAGGTAAATAAGAGTAAACAAAAGGCAAGAGATTATGTAAAGAAGAGAGATGATGCGCGTTCCGTCTTGAATTCTGATGCAGCAGTTTGTTCTAATGCTCTTCTTGTACAACTCTTTAAAGCTCTCAGCTAGCAATAAATAGCATAAATACATAATTGAGGAATAAATAATTACTCAGCGCAATTTCAACGTTCAGTTGGAAACTTTTCTTATGTATGGGTATTTGGAATTTATGTTTTATGGATCATCGGTTGTTTGGTTGTTTAGTGAGTGTTTGCAATCCCGTGAGATCTTTTACAGTAATTTCTTATTTTTATCTTTGTTTTTCTTGGACTGATACGTATTCTGGCGTAGGCTAGTGTACTGTCTTTTTTCTTGTCAATTGTTTTTCTATTATTTGCTTTCAGTTTGGTTTTATTTCCCCCTACTTTTTATATGTCGGTCTATTTTCTTTTACTTCCTTTCAGTCTTCTTCTTTCTCTTGGTCTGTTCAAATTTCCTCTCAATCTTCCCTTTATCTCCCCTCAGTTCCTCCCATTCTTGTCTTCAACATCGCCAAACCTTTCGGCCTCTACGACAATCCACACTCGGCAACAGAAGCCAACCTCATACGCAACAGAAACTATTAAAACTACTAGAACTACTGGAGCTACTATAACTATCAGATCATGGAAACCACTATTCTACTACCGCACTTAGTTCTCCTTATACCTCACAAGACCTCAATCCCAGCCTCGCTCTCTTTCTCTGTCTACTCAATTAAAAAAGATACTTATATGAATCTCATGTGTAATATGATCTGTATATAATCTCTAATATAGTCTGAATATAGTCTCTAATATAATCTGAACATAATCTGACCATAATCTCTAGTATAAACCTCAGCAAACTGCCATACTATAGACATCCCTTTCTACCTCATCTACACTCAAAAATTCTTATCGACAAGCTCACGCACTAATTTCCAATCGTCTGTCTCGGCATAATCCAGTACAATAATACCGGAACCACGAGCAAACTTCTCATTAACCCGGAAACTGATTAAATCTTTGGCAACTTCCTCGGGCCATAAATCCTTATCAAAGAAATTCGACCCCGAACAGAAATTCACGAAAAGCTTATCATGGTTACTGTTGGTTTCGTTATACTGCACTGCTCGACCGATAAAGTCTTTAATAGCATCAGCTTTCTTACGGACATCTTCATTGGTATTCATTTCACACAAATCTTGTACACAGAAGGTGCCCCGGTCATCAGCTGTAGTATTGTAATTCCAGTAGTGAGCATCAAACCCGAAATCCTGATTACCGTTCACTTTATTCAGATCTTTCACTCCAAATCTACGGAACAAAATCAGTTTCCCTCTCGCATCTCTCAATCGCGGCAAATCAGGCCGCAGGTACCATTTATCCTTGTTTGGCCCAACGTACTTCTCCCAAATAACTTTCCCAAACTCATCATTCTCATTATCCCAGTTATTGGGGCCTTCCTGCTTCAGAGAAACGAATACTGTCTCAGAAGGGTGATCAGCAATCCATTTATAGTACCCTTCCAGTACTTCATCGAGGTATACTTGGCCAATCAGCTTTATAGGGAATTTAGAGTGTACTACAACCAGGTTATTCGCATTATCGTCACTCAGAGTCAGTACATTACGGGAAACTCGGAGGTCTAAGAATCTCACTCCGTGGTTCAGCTGTTCTTCCACGTGCTGACCCTGGCAGCGTACAGACGGCAGTGCTTTATGGCACGCTTCTGAATTGTGCGTTCCAGGCAGTGAGAGGCTCGCAATAGCGGTGTTGTCGTCCAAATTGGACATCCATCGGGAGTAATCGCGCATTATCGGGAGGAAACTTGAGATATAGCGTGAATTGAGCAGGAAACCTGTGGGATTTCAGGGCAGCCAGATAGGGTAAACAGCAGAGAGAGGAATCAAGGGGAATCCAACAGCAAAATTTGGGTATATTAAACCTTTCTGCTGGATGGTAGTTGAAGATAGTATAAGACTGGTGAGTAGTGAGTGCCTAAAGAAGCTCAATTGTTAGCTGTGCTGTAATATAACGGTTTCGTGGGGATCTACGGTGTTCCCGAGTACATAAATCAATACTGTGGTGCTATATAACTACTCTATAGGTCTCCTAGGATGCTGTAAAGCTCGGGGAATTGGATACTTACAAGCTAGTACTATCGGAACTGCGGTTCTTCGGGTGAGGAACGAAGTTCGGCTTACGTCAGAACGAGAAGCGCGGAAAACTACGGATTGAAACTGGGAATTCCCTTGAGTTTCTAGTTGACTATGGCTGTATTTTAATACATAATATAAACAAATAATACCCTTGTAGAGGGTAAAAAGAGGCCCTTTAAGCTGATTGCTCATTGCCGAAGTTCGATACGTCGAGGGTAAGATTTATGGGTGTATGCATGAAGATGCAAGTTGTATGCGGGAGAATCAAAAGGTTATGTTAAGGTTTGAACCTTAATGGCTTCCATAATCTGTTCATTCAAATAACGGGATTAACCCGTACTCATTATATAAGACTCTCTTAACTGTATGGTTTATATTTTGTGTTTTAGTATATTGACGTTTTTGATGGTATTTCTATACTACAAAGAAGTTCATTGTTCAATAGCTTGGTGCCTAAAAGGTACGGAAGAATTGACGAGATGAAGGAGTGTACCTTGTATGGTTCCAAGGAGGTTATTTCGTAATGTAGAAAGTTAAGCCGGGGCTGGGGTTTCAAAGATGCGAAGTATATTTCTTTCGGTGCTCAATTGGGCGAGAAGGTTGCTGAGGAGTTAGGAAAAGTAGTTAGAAAAGAAGATAAGATCGAAGGATGGTAATACGGGGAGCTGAGTGGAGAGATGAGAAGAGAGGAGGCTTTGAACGATGTGGACTGCATAATATTTCGCCTTGTGAGTGAGTAAATATAGTAACTGTTAAGAATTTCCAAAAATCAAGTGAAAGAGATCATACTGGATCGGCCATTCTGCTGTTTTGGCTGTTCTTCTCGTATGTTGAAAGCATATGAGAGTGAATTTTCCAATTTCGAGTTAAAGGAAGGCTGTTTTCGGGAAAACAATGCATAAAAGTGCAGAATTGTGCATATTTCATTACCTTATGCTCCGGCTGCTGCTTTCTGAGAGGATTACATTGGGATAAAAGCAGTGCAATGTACTTAGCAGTGCTGATTAAAACAAGGTCAGTCCGTATCACTAACCAACTAAGCTTCTACACAGCTCTTTTCCCTTTTATCTACACGATAATGCCGTCACCACTCCCCCAGCTTGTTGAATTCAATATTTGATATTTAAAACAGAAACAGGACACGGGATATGAGACAACTTTAGGTCTCACCCCGTTATAGCATCGAACACAGTATAAAATGTGGGGAGAGAAGATGCGGGGAGCGAACTGAGGAACGGACAACGTGTAATCTGGCAGAAAGAACACCTATTGGCGAATAGTGTAATTAAAAAGTACTAATAGTAAGCACCAGGTGGGATAAATATATTCTGTAATATCAGCTGGTACAATGAGATACGTAGGATTCCTCAATATTTCATTCATCAATTAAAGTTTGGCACCGGCCCGGTCCCAAACTCTAATCTGGAAAATTTCAAAGTCTCTCCGGTAAGCAAAGCAGATGAGTGCTCTTAGATCAACTACGAAAGCTTTACAGATCACGGTAAGACATCTAAAATGCAAATTAAGTAGCTGCTATACCAACTATAAAGTCAATTTTTCATATATCTACACGTAGGACTACTAACCAGGAGGCAAGTGCGAAGCGTCCACTACATCGGCTTCACTCTTTGACGGGTCGTTGTTCTTCTCGGCACCTGCAAACTGTGCACGCGGCAAAGCCATCATACCGGATCTCGCAACCTCCAAGACCCCAAAGGGCTGCAGAAGTGCCAGGAAAGAGGAGACACGGGTCGGTTTCGCCGATAGTTCCACAACACAGTTCCGATCAGAGATATCGACAACTTTCCCGCCAAACTGACTAACCAAATTCGTGATTGCTCGCAAATGCTGATGCCTGTGGCGTAGTGCTTCACTAGGCGCTAAATTGTTTGGGTGAAACTCTTTCTGGCTGGCAGGGCTGACAGTCTGCGTGCCGTTAGCAGCATCGTAGTGATGATGAAGAAGATCTTCAAAGTACTCCGGGCCGAGAAGAGACACACGCGCCAAAAGCAGCTCCCGCTTGATTATATCAGTGTTGGTATAATCGAGAACAGCCCACACAGGTATCAAATCTTCAACCTGACGTCGTGCCTGTTCAACAACACCTTCCGGACCCCGAATCACGATAGTCATGCGGGACAGGTTTTCCACCTCAGTCTTGCACACTACAAGCGAGTCAATGTTGAACCCACGAGCCGCCAGAATTCCCGAGACACGCGACAGCACACCAGGCTCGTTCTGCACCAAGCACATCAGAACATGATCCGTAGGCCGGTCTTTGTCGCTGCTGGGCGTAGGGTACGTTTCGTAGAGAATAGACGAGACTGCAGAGTCCGCAGACCACGTCGGGGTATCCAGAGTAGGCAGAGGTGGCGGAGCTTTCGATCTGTGCAGTGATTTATACGCTGCAGCCGCCGTAGAGCTCGACTGATTCCGGACGAAGCTCCGGGCACCAGCGGCAGCGCGGCGTCGCAGAGTAGCAGACAGGAAACTCATAGCCAGTGAGCTCAGCGCAAGATGCTAACGTATCTGCTGTAAGTTCTGCTGGGTTTGTAAGCTTAAGATCTATTTCCTCCCCCTCATTCAATTCTCCAATCACTTCTACCCTCAAGGAACAACGGAAAAAGTGAAAAGTTTCACTTCCTCGGTGACTCACATGAAAATTAAACTCTCCGGTCATCTCCATGATTCCGGGATGTACCGGCGTGAGACCCAGGGTCCCGGTCTGACAATTACACACGCCGCAAGACTCAGCACGCAGAGGAGACGTAATGCTCGAGCTCTGCAAGGCGATCAGATTAATTGATAATTGATAGCAGGAATACGATAAAATACCAATGAACAGCTGGAAATCCTTACAATAAAGTACCCGGTTGCTGAATCACTGACGTGTATTACTACGAAAGCACGTGTACGGCGATGGACAGACGCGAGCGCGACGCGAGAGTTGAAAACTCCGCAGATCGTGGAACGCGTTCCGAGAACCACCGAGCTAGGAGTCGGAGCCCCGAAAGGACCAACTCGCACTACCGACAGCGCGATGACCAATCTGTGGGCCATTCGTCGAGTTCCCCTAACGCCGAGGAAGACCCCGTGGCAAAGGCGGCCGCGATAGCCGCACGGCTGGCCGCTCAGCTGAAAGGTTCCGCCAGCAGCACCCCGGCAGATCAAAGCACCCCACTGGAAAGCAATTACGCCCCCACTTCCACTGAACGTCGCTCTACGGCTTCCATACTGAAAACCTTTGCGGCAAACCAAGAGCTGGGACACAGAAACAACAGCAGCGGGTACATAACGGCCGAAAAAGATATGTATGTGTACGAGGGAGATTATCTACAAGATATAGAAGTCAACGACAATCCTAATCGATATCTGCTTACGAAAGGTCCTACGCAGGTTAAAATCAAGGAAGCAACAGGCGCAGACGTCACAACAAGGGGGAAATACTATCCGGACAAGCTGAAAGCAACAGAGCGTGAACCCCCGCTGTTTCTGCATATCACGGCTGCATCTGAAGAAATTCTGAAGAAAGCGGTAGAAATGATCCGCGGGATAATGGCAGGAGACGCAGAGAAGTGGCTCGGCGATTCTATGAAAAGCGACAGGGAAAAAGAGCGTGACAGAGATAGAGAAACAAGAGATAAAGACCGCGAAAAGGAGTATCAAGAAAGGCAGAAATGGAAATCTCGTAATCGCGTAGAAATAGGCTTCGAATCCGTCCCAGGTTTCAATATCCGAAGCCATATACTCGGCAAAGGCGGCCAGAACGTGAAACATATAGGCGAAATGACCGGATGCCGCGTACAGATAAAAGGTAGAGGCTCAAACTACATGGAACGCGACACTGGCCAGGAAGAAGACGTATCGCCGTACCTGCAGATCTACGGAGTCACAGCTGACGAACAGCTCGAAAGCGCCAGGGCCATGTGCGAAGATCTCATAGCAGCTGTACGAGAGGAGTACAACAGATATATACAGTACAACAACAGACACTATAATCAGCATAGGGGCAGCGCATCTCCTGGTGGCGCCCACAGACCCGCATCGCTGCCAGCAGGGCCGCGGGCTTATCGTAGCAACGAAGAGCCCGAGAGTGTCAGACGCGACCAGCGATCATCCCCGATGAGAGCGTATGCTCCCCAAATTCCCCATATTCCCCATATTCCCCAGGCACCCGCATTCGTTGCTGCACCCGTTCCAGCACCAGCAGCCGTTCCCGCACCCGTAAGACAGTCATTTTCTCCTCCGCCACCGCCTGCGCCTTCAGTCCCGCGTCCGCCGCCTCCTCAGCCGTCTGTAAGCGGGCCCAGCGGCGTACGGCAGCCGCCGCCTCCGCCCCGGCCACCGAGAGACGCGAATTTCGCGCCGCGGCCCCCTGGCCAACCCCCAAAACCTCCAGGGGCTCGGACGTTCAGATAAGCGAAAGAGTAGGGTAGTGTAGCGTAGCATGTGATAATAAAAGCAATGCATTTCAAGGAGCGGATCTATGAGTCTATGAGGGTCAGTTTACAACCTGTAGTGCATGGCAGAGTTGTGGATAGTTTGTAGGATGCACAAGCTGGTTGTTTAATCTCAACAGCAGCCTGGATGGAATAGCTATGCAAGATATCTATGGATTGGATTGCTATGCTTTGGAAATACAATGAGGAACTCTCAGCTAACATATAATCTACAAGACAGGCATGATAATTATCATTGATTAATCTACAAATAATGAAACACTCCCTACAGAACTATATAATGCAAAAGATGTTTCCCGTCATCGACATTCAGGTCCATCGCTCCAAATTAATGGAACACACGGAGTCCAAACTTCCTATCGAGGATTTTGATCTCGAGGGAAACATAAGAAGCTTGCGGCTTCAAATGGCAACGAAGTGACTTGGAGAAGCATCATATCGTCGTGGCATGTCCCTCTGATTACTTTTTGATAAAGAAGGGAAAAAAGGCCAAAGCCACGCCTCACTGAAGTTGTCGTAAGGAAAAGAGCACATAGTACGTCTCCCGGGCCTTTATATATGGGAACTTCGGAGATGAAAAATTTGAGAATATCCGGGTAAGTGCCGTTTCCGGGGTGAGACGTATCGTAATACAGATCACGTCATCTGAAATTCTAAAGGAATTTAGAGTTCCGCTGGTTTAAACCCTAAGTATGTTTTGGGAGGAAACATGTGAACCTTATCATGGAAAGAAGTAGATATTGCCTATCTGATCTAAGGTTTATTGAAGGACAATGTGATTAGGCGGAATTTCTTTACTAGATAGGTAATTGCTATGGAATGATATGCAAGTGTCCTGCAACCGTCCTGAATAGGTATGTAGTTTCTTAGAATTAGTCTACCTCATCGACCTGGGGTTTCAGTCTAACTGAACTTTATTGATATATCTGTCTTTAAATCCTAAAACGGTGGAATATTCCTCGGAAATGCCAGGGCTATCAGGGTGTCCTTATCGCTTAGGACGGAAATTTTGCACAAACTGTGGCTGATACCTAACATCAAAATTTCAGAAAACAGTGAATTCCTCGGCAAAAGTTAGACCTACCAGTAATAAATGCGTTTACCAATATACTCTTACGATTTCTTCAGCTGCAGGGATACTGCACGATTCATGCATCTCGAAGCTTAAATTTGACTTGAGATGCCGTCAATGATCTCAGCTCATGTGCCCTCTACTCAAACGGAACGACCGCACTTCACACATTATCAGTTAAATGATCAATAAGTTCTTCTAAACTGAGGCATTCACACTTGTCCTGGCATTCTCTACTCAACTACCGGCTCCTTACACATCGCACCCAGCCAGATATTAAATCTCCCAGTGCTCCTGCAAGACAAAGCTAAATCCCAACTCTATTCCCAATTAGGCATTGCAAATATGTTCGCCTGAGTTTCTCCAGCTTCCTTCGTATGATACGAGACAATAAACAGGTAGGGAATGAAGTATAAAAGAACTGGAGGATTCGTTGACTATCGCACTGCTATCAGCCAGCTTAGTATGCTGTATTCCCCAAGCAAAACTCCCAAGTCCCGAGTTTCCACAACTTCAAGAACCTTGCTAACTGCCCGCTCCTCTAATCTAAGAAAAGCATTCCGCGATGCCTGCCCGAGAGAACCCTTTGAAGATCGTTGATGTGTCCGTCAACAACCAGGACGCTGCCAAACAGCTGTTGGACAGCGCCATGAACCAGGGATTTCTATTCGTCGACGGCCACGATTTCACCCAGGAGGAAGTCGACAGAGTTTTCGCCCTGAGCCGTGAATTCTTCAAACTGCCCATGTCCGAGAAACAGAAATACCCTATCGACAGCGACGACGCGGGGTACACCGCCTACAACCAGGAGCTTCTGGACCCTGAGACGCAGAAACGTGGTGATCCGAAAGAAGCTTTCAATTTTGGACGATTTGACTTCACAACCGGTGAACCTCACAACGATGGCCTGCCTGAGCTGTTCACCCAGGAGGAGAACTACGAATTGGTGAAATCCACTGCTATGAAGCTGTTCAAACTGGGCAACAGAGTACTGGAACTGTTAGCTATTGGATTGGAGATAGACGAAGCTGCTGGCGGCTCGAAATGGTTCAATAACAGGCATACGGCTTCTGGCAAGTCGATCACCGCTCTCAGATTCCTTCACTACCCTTCTCAGAGTCAGCTTGACAGCGAGGATCAGGTCCGTGCTGGCGCGCACACTGACTACGGCTCTGTGACTCTGTTATTCCAGCAGAAGAACGAGGAAGGGTTAGAACTGTTCACTAACAATAATAAATGGGAGCTCATTCCATATATTGAGTCGCCTAACCAGGAATATGTAAACCAGAAGAAAGCTGCGCCGATAATTGTAAACATTGGTGATGCTCTTTCCTACTGGACAGCTGGGATCCTCAAATCGACAATGCACAGAGTGGTTCTGCCTCCTAATGTTGAGGACAGGTACTCTACCGTATTCTTCTTTAATGCTGATAATGATGTGCCTTTAGAGCCCATCCCCAGTAGGATTGTGGAGGAAGCGCAGGCGGCAAAGGTTGCCAAGGGCCAGACAGGCAAGGTGATGACGACCAAGGAGTATTTGGATATGCGGTTTGCTGCTACCTACGTTGAAGGTCACTGAACTGCAGAGCAAAATGGAATAGAGATTTGTATAGCGGTTACATACGGGATTGATGAATAGCTAGATGATAATTTAAGATGTAGAATATGGTAGGGGTGTAAGCGATGGGATTACTGCCGTAAATATAATATATATGACGATCAGCAGGGAACGGACATGTAACGGAACACATGGTGTTTATAGGATGTCTACGATTAGCCACGTGTGTTCCTTGTAAGAAATGAAGGCGGAGTAGAAGTGAGTAACATATCACTTTGCTAGCAGTGTGTTTAAACAGGCTGCTAGCTGAGCGATAATTAGACAGGCCAACTAGCTCACCGACTGACTGACTACTTTCAACCATCAGGCCGTTCATCATCACCTACGCTTACACCCACCCTGATAACTACAGATCTACAGCTCCACCAGATAAAAAAATGATTCCTGCTGCAAGCAGCCAAATATGCATTAATATATCTACACCCCAGTCCACATACTCGACACTTTCGGCCACACTCTCTTGTACAGCGCCATCCCCACGGTGTCCTGCGACGTGATGCGGCCATCAAACGTAGCCTTGAAGTAACCGTGAGTTCCGAGACTCTCTTTGATGAAACCTGTCTTACCAGTCTTGGTGAAAAGTGGTACAGCTTTATACCAAGCCACGTCCTCTGGATTGAAGAACATATACCGAATAGTGACCACTTTCTTGTGTATCTTGAATGGATGACCAGTGAGCACCACACGTTTCGACAGGATACGTGAGAAATCGCTGTTGAGCAGACTACCAGTCCCCACAAATTTCACATCTCCAGGTTGCTCTCCAGGTTTGAAAAACAGAGCCGGACAGTCACCCGAACTGAAGACAATCGGCGAAATGAATGTAGCAACCCCCATGCTGTCCTTATGCAAAAACCTCTCATACTTATGCACATTATTCGGACTGTTAGACATCTGTGAATACAATGGCTGTACTATCTGTCTCCTGAATCCGTACTGAACCACCAAAGTGTCCTTAGATGGCACAGGATCCTCATATCCCTCCCAAGGCTGCACAGTGAAGTTCACCACGGACAGCTTATGCTCATACTCATGCAGCCCGTAAACTACGAAAGGAGCTGCTCGCACATCCGCACTGCCGGAGACAATGAACTGCGGAGCCCGGATAAGAATACGAACACGGGTACCAGCTGGGGCAGATTTACACAGCTGCGTGGACTCCTTGATAACTCTGTTCCGTGTAGCTTTGTAGTTCCCGATCCGCAGTAGTTTCCGCCACTCTTCCGGAGCTCTAGGATCAGCTTCATCGTAGTCCCAGTCGCAGTTATAGAGATTCTTTACTCCACGGTACCGCTTCAGCCTTTCTCGCACAGCCACAGTAGGCGGGAGCTCAATCTCGTCGGGAAACTCCCTGTCGTCTTTCTCCCGAGCTCTATAAGCTTGCAGCTGTCGGGCTTCCTCTTCCTCGTTCAGCTCAACAAACATTTCACTCTCCATATCCCCAGCTTCCGTCGGCGCATACACAGACTGATTGTCATCCATCATGTTTTCGTCTTCCTCCATGACATCGTCGTCTTCGTCTCCTTCTTCCGAGTCTTCCTCTTCGTCGCTGTCGTAAATGTGCCACCGTGCTTGATACTCAGACATGCCTTTCTTCATTCTCTTCTTCAGCAGCTCAGTATGTTTCGCCCGATACTTATCTACGAGATAAGTGTGGCCTTCAAGCCGAACTCCGGAAGCATCTTCCGCTCCGTCAGCCAGTCCAAGCGGGATAGCACCATTCTGACCGCTTTCCATCTCATCTTGATCGGCCTCGTCCATAGAATACTCTTCTTCGGCCAATTCGTCAAGCGATTCTCCTTCGCTAGTGAGCGCGCTGAGCACTTTCGGCTCCACAACTGCCATTTCTTCGTCTTTATCCCCGTGTCTCGAGGCGTGAACTACAGAGGGCAATTCCTCAATACGAGTGATTTGGTAGTCTCCAAAGTTAGGAATGTGAATCAGTCTATCGGCGTAGAATCCAATCCCACGCACAGTTCCTTCTACAGCGATATTCTCACCATCAAACTCGTACAGACTGTCAGCTACAAGGTACCCTCGAGAATCTCTCCAGGCAATACCCTTGGGCAGTTTCTGACATATCATTCGAGTGACAGTAAGAGCTTCAGACGGAGCACTGAGTGCGTACAGTTTTTCCTCGTTCGGGAAGAAATGACGGAAGAAGCTGAATAATGAGTTGCGCACATCTGTTTGATGTTTAGCCTTCTCGTACACGTCCAGGTTAGGAATGACACCAAAGACGTTCGACACACCTTGATTCTCTATAGCGCGGATCCACTGCTCTCCGACATTTTCATCTACCTCCTCCTCGGCGGACAAACCAAATACAACGTAGTCGGCAACTTTGGCGGCGTCCATGACGGCGAGAATGTTGGTTAGGTCAGGCACAATGAATTTCACTCTCTGCTTGAATCTTTTCAGAAATGAGCTGAGAACGAAAGGCTGGTGATCGCCGTAGTCCAGCATCACTTCGTCTGTGTCGCCTGCTTCTCTTCCTTGGTTCAGAAACACTTCCACGATTTTTTTCGCGCTCAAATCGGGCGTCAATGGTATCACCACGACTATCTTCTCTGCGCCATTCTGTCCTTGAAACACTTTATGGGCTGCTTCATTGGTAGCTATCTTCTTCTGTTTGATCTGCTTGGCCAGGTTTTTGCGCTCCTGTTTAGTCAGCACATGTGCCACGTTGTTACCCTTTATCTTCTCGATTTTGCCTTTATTCTTGGCCTTGATAGCACTCTTTGATGAATGTCGTGATTTGAAGGCTTTATGCTTCGTCTTCAGCGTAGATCGGTGGCTATGGCCCGCCATATTGTATGCAGTTGGCTGACTGAAAGAGTATGCCGACCGAAAAGTTCAATAGAAGTGTTTTGCCTTAGAATCTAGCCGTAAATCATTCCATTCCACAGTCATTTAACGTCAATGTTTCTTTGATCTACAGGTTTCCCATAGTAAAGAAAAAAATTTGTAGATACCGCAAGTGAAAAATTAACAGAGTGAGACGTTATGTGATAGTTTGTCAAAAGATTAGGTCATCATGAAATACACATCACGTGCAGATATACAGGGCTACGACTAATCTTCCCGTCAAATATTTAATAACAACGAGTGCGTAATTATCATACCGAATCACCACTCCAACCGACGCACTCACTCCGCAGTAGTCTGGTCAGCTACAGTGCAACCACTCTATGGGAAGCAGGTGAAATATACGGTTTGATGATAAGTGTATAGGAAAGGGAACCTGCTATTGACAGAACACGATATACGGCAATACTTTGTGATATCTACCAGATATAAACGAGTATTACTATCTACAACTTTGTATGTGATGACAGTGAAAGCGACGAACTGAACAATGGGAACGGCGGAACGGTGGAATGGCGATCGAGTGAGACGACAGGAGTGGCCAACTTGCCACTATCAACAACAGAATATTCGGCAAGGCATTTTGACCAGCATGTCTACAAGAGGGGAACAACTTTCCAGTCTATTGCAACCTATTATTGAACAGTCGACCGACGTGATATTAGCAGGCTTTTGGTTGAATGAAACGGGAATTCCACTACGGCACATTCATTATCAATCAAATTTTCAGAATCAGTCACACTCCACGGCGACACAGTGTACTCCACAGTGTACTTCACAGCATTTAAACAAACATATTTTCCGCATAAGACCCCCCGCTTTTGACTCAGCCTTCCTTGTACCTCTCCTGTTCCCACAGTTCTCGGCATTTATCTTCGAAGTATTAATACTAACAGTTTAACAGCAATATGGCTCACGAAAACGTTTGGTACTCCCACCCCAGAAGATACGGCAAGGGCTCCCGTCAGTGGTAAGTAGATTGCAATGAAGCTCAGCTATCTAGCATAACCGGTCCGCTCAACAGTTCACTAACTTCATATTCAGCCGTGTCACTGCCACCAAGTCTGGTGTCATCAGAAAGTACGGAATCAACCTCGGAAGACAGGCTTTCCGTGAGAAGGCCGCTGACATTGGTTTCCACAAATACCGATAAACGTGTTTTTTGATCCGATGTGCTGGTAAACGAGTGTCAGAGTCCCCACAATGGGGTAAGAATGTTTTCTGCTACTCGCTCATAGCTTCAGAGTAATAATAAATGAATCTCTACAATTAAACTATTGATGTGATCTTGCCTGTAGGCTGTTTGTTTTCGAATATATTGCTGTAGTTCGTAGATATAGTACTTAGTATCAGTTCAATTAATAATTACTCATTCCTTAGTAGTTTCTCGGAATACGTATTACTACTATGTAAGTGCTGTGTTTAGCTTTCAAACTGCCACTATTTTATACTAAGAATAGGCTCAAGAGTGTATGCTACGTCTGCTACATTTCCTACGTCTTCTATGATTGCTTACATAGTTAAATCAGAGATCTCCAACTCTCCCAGCGCTCCGATAATAAATATGTAATGACACTAAGATGCAGATGTGTATTTAACCATAGGAGTATACAATGAAAGAACCATGCTTTCCTACCACTCTAACAAGCATCAGGCTGAGCAGCAATGTAGTCAATAGCCTGGCCCACAGTCAAGATCGAGTCAGCATCGTCATCAGGAATCTGAATAGTGAATTCCTCTTCAATAGCCATCACCACTTCGACGACATCCAAAGAGTCCAACCCAAGATCAGAGCTAAAGGAAGCTTCTGGCGTAATTTTAGTCTTGTCAGCCACTTTGTCATAATCCTCTAACAGTTCAATGATTCTGGCCTGAATCACTTCTTTCGTCAGCTCAGGGGCAGCAGAGTAGTTTCTTCTGGTAACGAAAGGCGAGAGTATCCGGGGAGTTGCTGCAGCAGACTTCAGAGCCATAAAGGGAGTTCTGATGCTGTATGAAAGAGTTGTAGGCTTGGCCACAGTCGCCCTCAGGGCCCTGCTCAATGTCGTTCTCATCATCGTGAAAAGCTGTGTGTTCTGTGAATTGAAACTCCCGAAACAAAAGATCAGGATAGCAACCAGTATTTAGTTTATGGATGACAGCTCCCGGTATTCGCTTTATACGTAGATATCCTTCGATACTATGTCTTCTATTGCTGTGATATTTGATAGAGAGCATCCAATGAAAACAGACCAAATAGCTGAACATTACGTCTCACTTCACCCTCCGAGGATACGAAAGGAGATCCGAAGTCCCAAATGTGGGGCACTCGGCTGAAGGTGGAATATATTTATTGACAGAATTACTTTGAATATCGTTATTTAAATGCCCTTATAATGCTATTATATACATATATATCTATACATACAGAGTTTTCCATCATTTCGTGAAAACTTCGTTTTCCAGCTGTCGCAATGCAGATTCGTACGCAGGTTGGAGTTGCTGGGTTGCCTCTTCGGAGAAATCGTAGTTCTTAACGGCTCCCGAGTTTGATACTTTGCTTCGTAATCTACGGAACCACTTTCGCTCACCTGCACCTACGGCTAGATTGAAAGCCGTCCCATGTTTGCCAGCACGCGCGGTTCTGCCGACTCTATGGACGTACTCTCGAGCACCGATTGGCAGATCGTAGTTGATAACGCAGGTCAGATTGTTCACATCCACACCTCTTGCTATTAAATCAGTGCTCACGACCACGTTCCAAGCATCCTTCTCATCCATGTCTTTGAGTGTCCGTTGTCTTTGGTGATGCGTGCTGCTAGATGTGATTGAAGTAATTTTCAGACCAGAGCTGTCCTGGACTTTATTATGTTCGTGAATCAGCTGGAGGAGTCTAGCAAGCCTCAGCGCAGAATCGTTGGATTTAGTGAATACAATTGTCTTCTGTGTAGACCCAATTTCCACCAGCAGTTTCCATAAGATCAAAGGCTTTACAGAGGCACTCTTCAGAGACAGAGGCACAAAATACTCCTCCAATGTAGCCGGCACAAAGAAATCCGTCTGTTGCAAAGATCCGCCATGTTTTTCCTCTTCATCCGACTCATTTGCCATGCCATTCTGTTGCTGCTCTTCGGCTAGCAGAATTCGTGGACTGAAAAGCTTCAAACCTGACAGTTTCCCGATATCACTCGTCAACGTAGCTGACATAACAGTCTTGTGTACGCCGGAAGTCCATCTCTCAAAAATCATAGAGTTGGTTCCATGAGCCTGGTCAATAGCTTTGATAAGCACGTTAACCCAATCTTGAAAACTCTGACCTAATAGCCTATCTCCTTCATCTATAATCACATACTGTAAATCCTGTAGACTAATGCCGTCATTGCTGGATATAAGGTCCACCAGCCGTCCCGGAGTGCTGATCAGAATATCTGGAACGTTGCTTTCCAGCTGTTTCTGTTCATTTGCGAGACTTTGCTCCAGTTTAGCCCGCATGATCTTCAGTTTAGTGCCTCGGGCCAGCTTATCCAGTACGCTGCGGACTTGTAGGACCAGGGGTTTCGTCGGTACAATGATTATAGCTCTCAGCCGAGGCACAACTCGGTCGATAAGTGCAGTCAGCAACGGGATAGCATATGATAAAGTCTTACCTGAACCAGTAGGAGAGCCTACTAGTATATCCGGTTGTCTGTCAGGCCGCGAGTTGAGCGTCGAATACGTTTCAGTCAGAAGCGGTACGACAGTGGCCTGCACGGCGAATGCTTCGTTGATTCCGTCTTCTTTCAGATTATGAAGGATTTGCTGTGGGAGCCCTAGATCGTTCATTGGCATCCTCGTTTCTACGTCGAAAGTATCTATCTGGCCAATGAAAGACAAAGCCGACTTGCCAGAAATCTGGGCCTTGGGTATATGTTCGTTGCGGGGTTGTGGGATGGGAGCTAGTGGTTTGAGATCTGCTGATTCTGGTTGTTCTTCTTGCTCATCTGTGGTATCAAGCTGATCGCTCTGTTTCACTGACGTCTGGAAACGCTGGAGAATCCGCGAGTACTTCCGGTCTGTGGGTGTGTCCACGTCCATAGCGCTGGTGTCTTCTGGTGCTGATTCCTCGTCAGAGGTATCATTTTGGTCAGAACTGTCAGAATTATCAGAACTATCAGAACTTTCGGAGCTGTCAGAACTACTGGAGCTCTCAACTACATCTGCCTCCGCCATACTCTCCTCGTCACTGCCGCTTTCCGACCTGTGTGAGCCATCCTGACTACCGTCAATTTCCTCTGTCTTTCCACTACCATTTCCCCGAGAATTATCCGATACCTCAACTTTCAGCCTCTTACGACTCATCTCCTCCTCTAGAGGATCATATCGTACACCGAACATCCTGAATACTGTATCCTGGGACCCACCTGCCACACATGCAACTCCCACAGTACTACAGCAGTACCCAACTAATGTTCAGCTTATAGAAGATACTCCAAAGTATTAAAAAAATACAGTAAAACACCTCATTATTCTTTCATTTCCCTGGTCTCTCCGCTCTCACAATTTTCACCATAGTAAGTAAATTTATATTTCACGGCTCCGAAAGAGGAAAGTGAACAAACCGGGTAAGTTTTCCCTCAATATTCTCAAATCAGCTATGATGAACGAAGATAATCGTATTGAAGAGCAGTTATAATGGGAGTAAAATGAGGGGAAAATAGGGAGGAAAATAGGATATTAGTTAGTAAACCTGCTGGCATTTGGAAGGCAGACTTTATTGTGGGACATTTTGCTGCATAGTCACATCCGAGATGCGCGTGTCATTGTCAATGCTCGGAAGAGCTAAATGGAAGGGTATGTTCGGCAGATATTACTGAGGTGCTTCAAGCTGGATGGAAATCAGGGCTATGCTTGAAACAGGAGACGTGAATTGGAAAGGGGCTGTTGTTTGTGTGGATTGGGAAGGTCTAAGGTGATCAGGGGGAAGATATGAGAGTTTCTGTTGGACGTCGGAGCTCTTAATGGTCTGATATGTGAGGAAATAACTCAGATATGACCTATCAGGAGAGAAATCTTGCAGATTTTGACATTTCCAGCGTATATCGTTCAATTTTGACTGATGTATACTCAAGATGCTCTACTTTTCTGTACACACGTCAGCTGAGGCCTCCTTTAAGCTCATTGAACCCCGTTATTATATCAAATGATTGTGGGAACCTCCTGGAAATATTTCTTACTAACATATCCTTTCAGGTCCCTTTGTCGTTCCTCTGCCCCTGAAACAAGCGAAGGAAACAGGCCAGCCAATCAGAACGATGGCAAGATCGTGCACGGTTCTCCCAGCTTTCGTTGGGCTGCGATTTGAGATCCATAATGGGATGCACTACGTCCCAGTGACGATCTCGGAAGATATGGTTGGCCATAAGTTAGGAGAGTTTGCCCTTACGCGGAAGCTGTTTAGATATACACAACAGGGGAAGACCAAGCGTATAAACAAACCCAAGAATTTCTAATTTATGCTTGAGAGATGAGAGTTTGGAACAGAAATGGGGGATTGTTCGTGTATATATCGGGTTATTAGAGGTGATGAGAATCGAGAATATTTATACGTGCGTGTGAATGTTAGTGTAGACTGGAGTTTGAGGGTAGTGTAGTGTTAGTTCAGTTGATGTAGGAATACACATGATGGCATAGATGTAGAGTAGAGGTGAAGTAGTATGAAGAGATAAAATAGAGATAGAATAGCAAGAGAATAGCGATAGAACTGATAGACTAAGGACTGGAATACCGATATAATAGCGATATAAAACCAATAGAATAACGACGGGATGTCTGCTAGTTTCCTATCCACTATGCAGATAAGCCTACAGCGCAATATCGAAGAAAACCCAGCTGCTTGAAGCTCTACAACCCCAATTTTCCTGCTATTTTTCGTTCTCTCTTAACAATCCCTCACTATATGCTAAATTTCCCCGTTTATTTTATCATCTACGAAACTCACAGACATACATAAAGCCCCACATTTCTTCTTTTACTGCCTTCTGAAATTCTCTACAGCGTCTTTCAACTTCGATTCTCGTAGTTCCCCTGTCCTGTCAGCTATAGGCCATTTCCCCCAGCCGAGCAGCCTGATAACCAAACAGGTAGCATTATCATCACCTCCGACAGCTTCTACATACTTCACAACTTCCAGAGCTGCGTCATGCGGGGTAGCATTACCAGTAAGATTGTGTTTGGTCATTACTAGATCTACAATCTCTTGGTCTGTAGCGTAGTTACTCACCCCATCGCTTACCATTACCAGGAAACACTCATCTCCCCCCATTTCTCCCACCGTATCCTGGATTTTGATATAGTCGTTCCCCAGTTCCTTGGCCTGTTTCCGAATCTCTGCTACATCTCCTATAGTATATGATAATATATCAGGTTCCGCGGAAACCCCTCGGGATTTCATTGGCAAATCCCCAAAAGACCTCGTATTGGCAAACGCCCCAAACCTCTCCTCGCCGAACGAGTCAGTGAAAAACGATGTAGCATACCGGCTCAGCCGCGTAGCTTCTATCGGAGAACTCGGGTGATGATTAGACGTCAGCGGATGCGCCGCACCGGTCCTGTCACAAACTATACACCGTGTGTCTCCTACATGCGAAATATACAGCTTAGAAATAGTCTTGGGGTCCCAGTAGTATTTCCCTTTCGCCGAGTACTCATCGAGGGTGTAAATAAGTACAGAAGTACAGGTTGAGCCTGAGATAGCATGTGTTGTAGTGAAGTCAAAATCTGCTGCCAGAAACGCAATGGGAAGCCGCAGGTTCAAATCGTCATGCTCGCCCATGCGGGAAATGTACGAGTCAAAGTGCGTGCTGCGGTTGCGATTCCACAGCTTCCAGTAACCCCCAATAGTGGATGCGTACCTCTCGCTGAGCTGATCTCGGAATGCATAGTCTGTAGGCGTGGATTCAATGTACTGCGACAGTTTCTGGCTGAGAAATTCCGAGCAGTCGTCGCCGCCGTGGCCGTCAAATATGGAAAAGTTGAATACCTGGCGATTTTCGTGCGTGGATCGTCGAGCTAGGGTCGATTTGGCTGGTAAATCAACTACAAAAGCAGAGTATCTATCTTCGTTATATGGGCGGTCTACACGGGACGTTGAATGGCCAAAATGGGACGGCGCTTTGAGCAGTGGGACTCTCATATGCAGATGCTTCTGATTGGGGACTGGCATGGTGATTGTCGTTGAAAGGGAACGGATATGCTTAGGCTGGGGTTGGTACGTAGCCATAGGGAGGGGGAGGGGGAGTCTCCTTGATACATTGCGAAATTTCCATGCAGACATTTCCAGGGTGAAAGTTATATGGATTTGGTGATGTCTTATCCCAGCATGATGCAGAGACAGGAATGCTAAGAGCTGATAACAGCAGCTGAGCGCTGAGATTGTGCGAATGGCTGTACAGATCACTTCATACGCGATGAAGTTGAGGGATGCCGGTTTTCAAGCCCGATTCTGGTTGTCAGACGGAGACCAAATTACACACAAACACTGATAGTCGTTGCAGATGCTTCTTTGCTCTATCAGAGTCCGTAATACGGTTCCTATCGGCATCTGCCGGCTTAGAACAGATCTGTTCTGTTGTTGCCCTCCATTAAGCAGCAGCCATTCAGCCGTGTCTCATTTCCCGGTGCAGATAAGGCAGAAGTGGAGTGAGAGATGATGTTGTGGTGAGGGACGGGAGGAGACTCGATATTGCTCATCGCGGAAGGGAGTCGGGATGCAGTGAGATAGCCGGCGAGATGGGCGGAAGGAAGATAAAGGGAATGTATTATTGATAAAGGTCTAATCGGAAGAAGGAACACTACATTGATCATATAAATTATGCTGGGGGGTTTGAGCTGGGATTGGAGCAGCCAGTGTTGATAGATAACTCAGCTATGTAAGAGGCAGCCTAACTATTGGAGGAACTTCAGGAGTTGCAGCCTTCAACTGTCTATAATTCTATACGAATCCTTCCCAATTCTCCGTTAGTAAACACAGCTTATAAGGCTCCTCCTGCCAAGTCACACACACGCGCTTAAAGTCTGTTTTGGGACCATGAGGATTGCTATTGACGGATAGCGAGACTGTGAATGGGCTGGCAAAGTACAGCAGGCTTAATCTCAAACTGTATCTCACGAACAGGCCAAAGTCGTACATGAAATCAACTGGCACCTTCTAAGGATTCAAAGAAATGATCACCATCACTGTCTCAGATACGACTCTTTAGTTAAGCATACACTCAGGGAAAGCCTTAACCCGGTGACGTTTCAGTAATCTCTTCAGAGTTCAATGGAAGTCTTCGGTACAGCACATGTGGTCCAAGCGCCTGTCTCCCCAGCCCTGAGTTGAACTTTCAGCTATCCAATGGATTCCATGACTTGCTTACGTCCATTCTCCATCAGGCGATGCTCAGAATTTAGATAGACTGCCTCTCATGCCTTCGGGAATTCGGACTGTTCCATCAAGTAGTCTCGAACTTGATGCTCTCAGCCGAAGCGGAAGAAAATACGGATGGATCCCAGTTAAAGTTAAAAGTAACCAGATTTGTAAGAGAGTTAGATTGAAGGGTACGCTTTAGGGTTCCTGTACGTTAGTATGTTCATAAACTGAGATGAATGAAGGGAAGAGGGAGTGTGACTATGTCAACCTGTGGGCATGTCACAACTTATGGTTGTTCTTAGAAGCTAATAAGATTCTTTTAATAGTTGAAATTATTTGATGAGGAGCACTAGGTAAACGTTCATATGAAGTTTTCACCAGCTGTTTTTAAGGTTATGTACATACATAAATTTAGGTTTAACAAATTTCAGTCAAACTCAAATCGGGATTCTCTTAACTTTATTGGTGTACGCAATCTGAAAGAGGCCTCATCATGTCCCAGAATGGAGAATGCCCTGTAATTTCCATTTTCATATGAACTCACAATTCAGGAGTTCGTCGAAGGCCTAACAATAACCAGCCTTTTGTTATACCGAGATGTCTCTGATATGACAAAAAACAGCACTAGTATCAAACGAGAACCGTGCATTGGCTGCTAATAGCGGTGATTCTAGCGGTATCTTTTTTCCTGCTGCACTTTTCCTCTGTAGAGGCTTGCTCGTTCCACATTGTATTAAGAGAACCCTAACTATTTTCTCCCGAGAAATACGTGATGAACTGATCTTTCGAACACTTCACCTGATAGCTTGAGAAGAGCGGATGCCTACAGATGGTACAATAAAAGGGAGTGTACTTAAAAAAGTACTGAATTGACTACTTTGAAGTAGGAAGACAACAGATCAGAAAAGGAAAATTGAATTATATGTAGTCTAGCTGTCGTTAATATACACCAAAGACTACAAATGAAGAAACGGGCTCGAAACTCAGCTCTGTTTCTTATGAGTTAACCTTTACTCTTCAGCATCCAATATGCAGTATACTAAATTAATTATTATTCATTATGATACTGTTACAGCAGTATTTGGAAGAACAAGAGAACGCGAGGTTTAAAGGCTATCATTACAGCTATATACCTCTTAATGACCAGCGTCCTGACCAGGATTAGCAGTCTCGTAGTTCAGCATCTTCAGCAGCTTGTAAAGAATAACAGACAATATCGATCCAATGATAGGTCCTACCCAGTAAATCCAGTGGTAGTTAGGGAAAGAAGGAATAACCACACAAGGACCCAGAGATCTAGCAGGATTGAGTCCAGCTCCCGTATAGTAAACAGCCTGTAAATGTCCAATGAACAAGGCAAGCCCAATTGACAGAGGGGCCATGTAAGTTCCTCTGTGCTTCTCCACAGCCATGAACAAAACAGTCAAGCAGAGAATAGCAGTTCCAAAGACTTCAACCCACAGACCACGGGATCTCGAGCAGTCACCTCCAAGTCCATTGGCAAACAGAACAGGTCCGGGGGTGATAGCAGATGCAGCAGCAGCAGCAGCGATACCGGCAACCAACTGGCAGACAAATAGAATCACTGCTCTAATAGGAGGTAACACGCCAACTAGAGCCAAGGTCAAAGTTACAGCTGGGTTGAACAGACCACCAGAAATGCGGAAGAAAATGAAAATATTCACCATAACAGAGAATCCAAATCCAAGAGCAATCATAATGAGTTTCCCCGGATCTGCGTCAATCCCTGGTGAGGCAGGAGACATGTTTGCAATTTGCGCAATGACAAAGGCAAAATACAGAAACAGAAATGTTCCTACAAATTCTCCCACCACCAGAACAATCATATTTCTGAGGGGATCTTTGATACCCAGCCGGCGCACATAGGCGCTCGTGGCCGGCACAGGAATGTCGTTTATTGGTTTCGTAGACATTGCGACAGACTTCTATACTTAAGCAGCGAACAGTGGGGTCCAACGACTAGTCAATGATGAGAGAGTATATTGTAGATATCAATGCTAGCAGGTCCCTGGCTCTGGAAAATCACAAGGCAAAACGACCCGTATATATATGTCTAAAACCGAGCTGATAATCTCTAATGTAATAGAGGAAAGCACAGAATGGGAAAGAGTAGTATTTGAGTTAGCGTATAGCCTACATATACAGAATGTACGTAAATAGTTCCCAGAACTGGACTTCTTTTTCTTCTAACTGTAAACCATTGAGAAATATACACCCGATGGGTTACGTGCGTCACCACTGTTATGTCAAGCAAGACAAGAAAGGAAGTCTGAAATTCGGACAAACAAACAGTGTAAACCAAAGTTTTCAATGTTGCGAAGTGATTGTATTGGTGTTATGCGATGAGTGTCTCACGCTTACGTACAAAAAGGGTTGCCTTGTATGTACAGAATCGATACGATAGACTCTGTGCCGACAAGAGATGTACGGAGAAGAAATTGAATTGAGTTCGGCACAACTTAAATTCACAATGTACACAACCATATACGGTCCATACCTAAAAGAATATCACTTCCTCGGCGACTTGTGAGGACTTGGACAATGGCAGGGATTTATTACGAACTGTCACTGTTATATCAGGGCCATCATTTGATTTCTAAAACGAAGGATACAGTAGATTTTTGAGTATACCACAACCTCAACTAGGTTGATTCTATATACTCAGAATTAGGTCCGGTGCAGCAACTCTCAAGATATATCCGTCCAATTTGATAAGTAATGTCGACTAATAGAGTAATAAGTTACTGGAGTCAATCGTAAGGAACATATTGTTGCCGGGGCGAGATAGAAATGTGAGTAAAGTGTATGAAGCAAGTGAAGCAAGTGAAGTAAGTTAACTAAGGATTGAAAACGTTTGTTTATACGGCTGAATGACTGAGAAACCAATAGGGAGATTTGAGAGAGAGCACACTAGTGGTAACATACCGAGACTGGCTGAAAAGTTTTCATCGTATACGAAAGAGCTGAATGGAACTGCACTCAGAGTGAGTATACGGAAAATGAAGACTACGAGTGTAAGGAGTGAAAAGAGACGATGAGCTGAAGTTTACTGTTCAAACTTTCGAGCAGAGAAAGCATTCACACCTGGCAGATTTCCTACCGGTGGCAGTGCTGAACTCTACACTTGTGAAGCAAGTTAGCGAACTTCCCGTTTCCCGAGCCCTGGCAACACGGAGAAGGCCTAACATTTTCTAAAGCTATTCTCACTAGCAAAGCTAGTAGCACAAGGAACAATTTTCTGTCACTGTCTCAGAGTTACTTGCCTACTTCGACTTTAGCTGCCCACCCGTAGGACTGACTTACTGTTCGCACTTGCCATGTGATTTGGTGCTGAATGACTGATAATTGAGAAAAATAGGGCGATCAGATGTTTAGTTTTCCAAAGTTCAGGGTTTTGGGTTGCATGAAATTCAGCTTCTGGTACTTTTGCTCTCTAAAAGCATATTTTCCAAGAAAGAGGATGTAACGGCCACATCCCGTCTTAAGCCCGACCCCAGTGATGACAATATATAAGAATTAGTCAGTTACTTTTTTGGTGTCCATCAGCAGCTTAAATCTACCGAAAATAGAATAAAATATTACCCATTTTAAATGTTGTAGCTATTCTTGAGGTATGTCAGAATGCCATACTATATCCAGGTAAATTCTAAGTAGTTTGACTGATCTTAAAACAGGTTCTAATTAAGCTTAGTTGCAGCATAAATACGAACAATTTAATGCATCGAACCGAACAAATTGTTTAGCAATTCAAGATGGCAGAAGCTTGTAGAGATTGGCAGATTCTTTTTTCCCGTTATAGCGTGCAGTCATTTGCTTTCCCATTTAAACTATTAGGGTTTGATCAAAGTTATAAACCTATATTTTACATTCCTTATTTGGCCGACTAATTTCAAGTAGGGTGAAGCAGAAATCATGAAATGTTAAGCAAAGAACTGATTATAGAATGATTATAGAGAACAAAACTAGACCACTGATTTTTCAAGTATACATATTATCTACCTGAACAGATTAATGCCCCTCTTGTACGGTTTAATGATATTTTTGACAGAAAAAAAGGAGTTAAGTGTGTTCTTTTAAATTCTGATTACTCTATCAAGGTTTTCCCGAGTGGGAAACTTAGAGAACTTTAAATCAAGACTTATAAAATCTCAACTGAATGAACGAACTCGAATAGAAACATTATAATAGAACTGATGATGATTTCAGGGACGGAAACAGAAATCCCGGTATTTCTTTCCGCTCATATCCTTAAGATTTGGAAGCACGTTATTAAATTTCAGTAGCTCTTCCAGACAGTCATAGTTTGCTTACTTTACCAGTTTCAGAAGTGACGGAATATCACCACGATTTTTCCTTTTATCGATTCTTGCTCTCAAAAGCAGTTCTACAGCGCAGTTAGGAGTTGAGAATGACAGTGGAAGTTAGATCTGAGATAAAACAGGGAAGCTAGAATTATTAATCCGTATGTTCATACCCTATCATCCATTTTAGGATATAGGTGGAAGCGATCAGTAATAAACAATAAACAATAAGCAATGGGCAATAGGCAATGCTTCATAATTGAATCCACAAGCAACTACCACACTACAGTTTTGAGAGTTTTGAGCATTCATATAGCAGTTAAGATGTCCAGAGGTTCGGAGTTTTACTTTTTGTTCCATTCCAGTCAGCACGAGTTGCAGATTATTGGAACTCCACGAGCCTCATTAAGAAGTAATAACATGATTCTTCACTAATTTGTGCGTTTACTAACTTGTCACAAAGCATTGATTATTATTCTTTGCTTATTTCAACGCTCCACACTTCTCTGAGGGTCTATTCTTCCTAATCTCTGACTTCAACATTCTTTTCCGCTCACATCACTATTCCTGCCTTGTCAACGCCTATTCATTTAACACTCCTGATTGCATAATATCCTGAACGGCATATACGAAATTTGCTATTGATGAGCTATTATACACGATTCATTTCCGATAGGAATAAACATCGAGGAAACCCGCTGGCAATAGAGTTTCCATGGCATCCAAACCAGAGAACCGTGCGATTCTCGATCCAAGGAAAAAGCCACTGTTTGACGGTCCTTTACCGTAAACAGCAGCTCTTATCGGAGTTGCTTAGAGCCAAGGCTCCCAAAATAACTCCTCGTTCACTTTAATAAAGTACGAGAAAACCTATCACTGACAGATTGGATTAATCTAGCCTTACACAGGCTTGCCGAGCCTTTAAAATAATAACTAAATAATTATAGGATGCTTGAAAAGACTACACACTCAGACACAACTGGGTTTTTTTTTGTTCTGATCTCTTTCCAATCATGTTATCAATACGGTCGCTCAACTGCCGTTCGTGCATCCAGATAACCCAGCAAACCAGCTATTTTCAGTACCCGCTATACGACACGATTCAAGTCATCTCAATTACAACTCTCGGGAACCGAGCATTGGAAATATCGCCATGAGGATCGCCTGTTACGCCACGGAAGCATCCTCATTAAACTCGCTCGCCTGCTGTTAGGGTGGTGCTCCAAACACTTCCTGTTTCGATAACGTTTGACGCGTCAATCCAAGTTTGACACAACTTTATTCTTATATTTCGCATGTCGGACTTGTCTGCCGAGGCGGGTTTCACCAGCAGCCGATACGATGCTGCTAGGAACAGCTACTGAAACTTCTCGCGTATCAGAAGGGTACATTCTTCGGTGCTTCTTTCTAACGGGACCCGTTAATTTAGTATCTATATCAGCGAAGTGGCAGTCGCCGGAAACAGCTGGCTCAGAACGTCACTCGGGCCAGAATGGGGCCGAAGAAGTTAGATATATAAAAAACAATGACAAACCATAGTCCTCGGACCAAGGGTGTGTAACTAATTGTAGAAATAATCTCCGAGCAGACAGCATTGCCAATTGCTTCCAATCTGGTTCCAATAACTGTGGAAGAACACCTTATGGATGTTAGAAATAGAACGCATACCACCCGGTCTAGAAATGTGTGAGGCTGATACCGCTTATTCAGGAGGTGTTAAAGTTTCAAGGCATCAGCACGAAGGTTAAGGTTTACTTAAAGAGTTTTAGGTCCGAGAACTTTAGAGGCCAAAATGACTGTGGATTACCAGGTACATTTTGTGCTTTGAGAGTGTTCATAATCGAAATCTAGAGCAAAAAACCATCTTTCGACAATGGCTGTATATTTAATTCTAGATTAGATCCATGAATCCTGTCAACAATTGTGATTAGACTAGGTACTTTGTATCTTGCTATGCTGTATTAAGCTCTATTTGGAAGCTCAAAGCAAAGCGAACCTAAAGTAAATTGCATTCCAAAATCGAACTCTAAAGAAACTTCTTACATGTGCTCTGCAACACCATCCAGCCAGACTCCATCATCAATCGCTATTCACCTTTCACGTCTACTGAATACTAGAACTCTATTTTGTTTGAGTACCCGCTTGAACTACATGCTTTTCTGTCTAATTATTCTCCAAATCACTTCGCAATACCTGCGCGGCTGTTGTCTAAACCAATACGCTAGCACCTCCATTCCGTTTCTCCAGACTCCCTAACAAGATTCTCCTGTCCTATTAAGCTCCGCACTAAGACCCAACCCACACGCGTCTCCAAACAAGGTTTGTCCGAACTTAACGCACAGATGAAACCAGTTTAGTTTCCTTACTGCATTCGGCCCAATGGGGGGCCGACTTACTGTGCCCCACAGAAATCATTCACTACGCCCTCTCTAAGCTGTTTGCCTCTTTTCTCTGCTATTTTGCGGTTACGAGCCTTATGAAGTTTTCTATATTTTCTTCCGTGTCCACTGCATCATCAATTTGCTTGAAACTACTCAAATTCGCTGTTTCGCTACTTATCTTCTCTCAGCCTACGGGCTTCCATACTACACACGCCATCATCACCAGATCAAGCAGTTTATCCGCCCAGGAGTCGTCGGAGCTCCCAGCCTGCACTGCAGATCTGTATGGCTACTATGGTGCATATAGCGGCTATGGACGGCTCTCACACTCTACAGGAGGACGACCCGGATTCTGAGCATCGCCGTTGGCCTTTCCAGGGGGATGGATTTTTTCTGGGAACATTGGAGCTCCGCAGTGCGCAAACTGCCGTGCGCCGGGCTCTTCAGACAGAATGGCAGCCGCAAACAGTACAACATCCTCTGGCTGTATTTGGGAAAGCAGGGATTCCCCAGGGCTTCCGGCCAGGTGCCCCGCCAGCGCCACAAAGATTCCATCCGAGTCTGCCACCAGGTTTTACCAGCCCCGAAAGAAACGACTTTGATCCCAGTACGCCGATGCACATAGCGCTACAAGAAGAACGAATACATGGTGGAGATTTGTACTATCCACTGTCTCAAACATACTGGCAACCGGAAGATTCATCTATGGACTCGCATTACAACTACAACTGTGAAGACCCTAGGAGAGAGCATATCTTCCAAGGATTCCACACCGTCATCCCGCCGTCTCTACCTGAGCAGACAGACTTGGACATTACTATGAGCTATCCTGGGTTCCAAAGCGTAGCAGAAAGTTCTGTATCTGACCGCTTTGCTAATTCTTACCCAGCCTACAGTGCTGATCTGAGCTCTGCTTCCAACACACCAGCTTCCGAGATGCACTCTGACGCAAGTGGAGACGTTACGGAGCCTGAATTACAACGGCTTCTACAGGAGTCCCGGAGGATCAACGCTGGTGTAACAGAGAATCAATATTTACAGTGTCCACAGTGTCCTAAACAGTTTTCCCGGACCTACAACCTCAAATCGCATCTACGGACTCATACAGACGAACGGCCGCACCGCTGCCTAATCTGCCACAAAGCTTTTGCCCGGCTGCACGACAAAAGGCGGCACGAACAATTGCATTCAGGGCAGAAACGGTTTGTATGCGGCAACGCCAACGGTGGGTGGGGTTGTGGCAGGCGATTTGCCCGAGCCGACGCGCTGGGGAGGCATTTCCGTACAGAGTCGGGGCGTCACTGTATACGGCCGTTGCTGGAACAGCAACAACTTCTCGGTACAGACATTGAAGAGGCACTTCTTCTGCAGCTCCGAAAGAACGGATTAATTGATTGATGAGAGGGCGGGCAATCCGGAGGGTTAGGTGATTACCGGATAGGGAAGGCACATACATACTGTAATATTCAAAAATAATAAACATGAAACTAGGTTATGAGCATCCGTATAAGGTTTACTGAGTCATGGCTGGACCCGAGCATTTAGTAAGCCTAAACCGGAGGTAAATAATTATGGTTAGCAGAAAGGGCTTTGAAGTCTGGGCATCGGTGGTACTTTCTGAGTATACTACAGCTAGTTGGTGCTAAGGATTGCTTGTTCCGTGATAAGAATGCAAGAACTGGTCGATGGGCTGTTGCAAATGCTTGAGCCTCTAATTGGCAGCTGCGAGGCTAGGTGTTTAACTTCATTTAAACCCTATTCCCAAAGCAGAATCCCGATATGTCAAAGTTCGAGTCGCCAAACGTTAATATCTGCCAAGTTCTGTTAGGCCAGGTCAGGTTCAGATAGAGTACAATCCAAAACAACCACAGACAAACGATTGCTTGCATTTTACTCTTTTATCAAGCGTGTTACATTTAGAAAGGCTCCTTTTCATCTTTCCTGCTAATCACCTTAGCTGTGGGTCTCGGATTAACGTGAACAAACTCTAATATAGAGTTGTCCCAAACCAGTACCACCCTAACTCTATTCCGGATTCATCTGAAATCCTGCGCTGACGCCAAGATAAGCTTATCACGGAACTTCTGTTTGAATGTCGGGGACGGTTTAGCAACTACCGAATCTTCGCAAACCCGAAGATAAAGCGGGATAAATTCCTACGCGAACATGCAGTTGGAAAAGCAGCTTGCAGAAACGGCAAAGGGAACCTTAAGTCTTCCATAAATTCCAGGCTTCGCGGGGTCCTGTGCAATGTCACTGTCTCACACCGGCTTCTCGTACAAAACAAGCAAACAATGAGCGCTATCACAAATTGGGTCAAATGGCACGATTTCCGTCCTCCACCGGATATATGCAGCTGACTAGCTGACTCAATTAGCACGCTTTTCCGGGGTCTCAAATCGGTTCTTGATTCCCCTGTCAAGTTGCTGCAGCATCACCTGTGAGACATGGCTTTTGAACGCGCCTAGATCTCGACTCCTCGACGTATAGTTTACACAATGTTTAGCGTACACCGAGCTTGGCAATAAAATATGAGTTTTAACTGCCTAGTAAAGCAAATCGCGTCTGTTCCTCCCTTTATTCGTAGAAATGGAAGATAAATGAGACATTCGCATTCGTATTGTTCGGAATTACAACTTCGTGTCTTTCTTCGGATAAGAGCACACCAGAGTGAGACCCGAAAATCCCGCGCTCTATAATGAGATCCGAAGTCGTCCGCACCAGTAAATGCCGAACCGATACGACAAATCACAACATGAATCCGACAGAATCGTTCAACATTGCACGCTTTGTACGACGGAAGCGGCCACCTTCTAACCATTGAAGACCCCGGCTTTTGGATCCTTTAATTTTATTCCACGATTTGTGACTATTCGCTTCTCAATCTCTCGTATCACTCGATTCGGCCCCCTCCTAACCCCTGATTCTCCCACAGAGGTTAAAAGCGTCAAAATCTACTGCGATCAGCGCATACTCGGCTCCTCGGCATCCCAGCATCCCAATGAGCCGACTTTTCACCACGGGCATCCGCCGCGCCTCAACGTCTACGCCCGCCGCGTCCAACTGCGCCATGTACGACATATTCGATAACTACACAGTCAAAGAACTCTCAGTTCTCGGGCTGAAATTCACCGTCCCACTCAACTACGAGAACCCACAGGACAACCGCTACATCAGCGTTGCCGCGCGACTCGTCCGGAAACGCTCAGACACCCCTCAGCCGCACCAGGGCCTCACTCTGGATGCTAAGAAACTATTCGTGTATCTCCAGGGCGGGCCAGGCTTCCCCTGCTTCCCTCCTCTGTCAAACTCTGGCTACACTCGGGAACTCATCTCTCGAGGATGCGATGTGCTGTTTGTGGACCAGCGCGGCACCGGGTTGTCTACCCCGCTTACCACGCAACAGTTGACAGAGATGGGAGACTCAGATAAGCAATTAGAATACGTTAAACACTTCCGAGCTGATTCAATTGTGCAGGACTGTGAACATATCCGCAAATGCCTAATTGGAACCGGGAAATGGTCCTTGCTGGGCCAGTCCTTTGGTGGGTTCTGTGCTTTTACGTACCTTTCACTATTCCCTTCAAGCTTAGCTCGTGTACTCGTTACTGGTGGAATTCCTCCTATAGATCAGCCCATAGAAAAAGTATACACTCAAACGTACAAACGCTTAGCCGAGAGAAACCGAAACCACTACCAAAAATACCCAGAAGATGTGCCTAGAGTGAAGAAAATCCTAAATTACCTTTCAGAACATCCGACGGCCCTCCCAGACGGCGGAATCCTCTCCCCTGAAAGGTTCCAGGGCCTTGGGATGCTTCTGGGCCGCACAGGAGGTTCCGATACGCTTCACCAGCTGACAACGAAGTTCTGGGACGAAATACAGGACGGCCACCCGCCAACGTACAGTACTTTGGCTGCTATTCGCGACCAGTCTTCTTTTGATACTAATATTATATACGCCATTCTACACGAAGCCATATACTGTAGTTCAGGGATGAGCAGTCGCTGGGCTGCGGAAAGACTGCGCCGTGAGCTACCCTTTTGCCAGGTGTTCAATCTGAGCTCATTTAGTGATGCACACAGTTCGCAGGACCTGTCTGACGTTCCAGTGTACTTCACCGGGGAAATGATCTACAAATCCATGTTTGAGGACTATTCTGAGCTGAGGCCTATGAAAGAATTAGCCGAAAAGCTCGCGGAATACTCCGAATGGACAGATTTGTACGATGTGGCTCAGCTGCAGAAGATTACAAATACCCTCGTGGCTACACCGGCAGACAAACAAACTCCCGAGCCCGTGCCGACGTATGATACAGAGAAAGCACCGGTGATTGCCGCTGCGACGTATATAGATGATATGTTTGTAGATTTCGAGCTTTCAAACGCTACAGTGAATCTGATTCAAGACTACGGAGTGACAGTCGATGATGCAGCAGCTGGCAGCTTCAGTGGCGCTGTACCGTGGCTAGAGTGCCGTGGGCAGAAGAATACCGTGAGGCGATACGTTACTAATCAGTTTTTCCACAATGGGTTGGGCGCGAATCCAGGTGATGTTGTAGGGCATTTGTTTGACCTGATTGAGAATACTATAGAGTGAGAAGAGTGCATTGAGCGGAGTTGAAACACCGTGAGGGCACTGAGAGGACACTGAGAAGTGGTAGAATTGCGGTGAGAATATGAATATTCTGATTTTAGTAGTAATATAGGTGAACCTATTGAAAAAATATGTATATTTTACAGTAAACTGATCCAAGCGAGTGCTGCACTGGTTGTTCAGTTTTTAGTTTTACTTTCTACAATTTCTCTGCCCCATATAGAAGATTAAACCTCCCATTCCATGCTATATACCTGATTTCCTATCATTTTTGTTTTACAACTACAATCACTCAATCATGTCATCACTGTCGTCATCACTATCAAATACAAAATCTTCTGGATCAATTTCTTCATCCTCTTCTGCTGCAACGTCGTTAGACGTACCAGCAAACCTGCCAAGTCTGCCTGTGCTGCCCAAAGTTGTACCTGTGAGCTTTTGAAGAGTTTCCTGGTTGTACCTACCGTAGTTTTCGTCGTCAGAATAGTACTCTGGCTTAGTAAAATCTGGATCGTTTGCATATTTCATTTCAAATCCTTCAATATCCCGCCCGCTCTCCTGTTGAGCTAGCTCTTCCAATTCCTGTTCTAACTCGTCTAAGTCGGAAACCTCTGACACGTCTTCGTTCTCAGGATAGTCGTTTTGATAGTAATCCTCAGCTGAACAAGAGTTGTTAGTAATTGTGATGATAGCAGCAACGTATACGGCAAAAAGAGGAGTGAGTACAGATTTTGATCTTCATTTTGATCTTGATCTCCATCTGACATGAAAAAACACAATGGCTCAGTCATTTACAAAGAAATTCCCACCTAAAAATGCCTACTAATTGATTCTAATTTCTAACTCGCTATTCTCCCATACCATCCTCTCTTTTCCTTTCTCAAATCTCGTTTTCACTTACCATTCGAATCATCGTTGTCAGTCCCAGTATAATTCTCCTCCTCTACGTCGTTTAACAACGGTGCTTCCTCATCATCATCCATAAGACTATCCTGTTAGTTCCCTATTATGCCTTCTTTCAAAATCCCTCTCATATCTCATACTACAGATCTCACATCACATACATATAGCCTACAGCACCCTGCAGGGCACTTGGATTCGTCAGATTCTGTCTATAGTAAACGTCATAAACGTATTCTGAGTCCTCAGAGGTATCCACAGCTGATTCGTCGGCTTCAGCGCCCAATCCTCCGACTATCACAGGTCTCGGCGCCGTACCGGAAGACCGCCGCTTCTTCCTCTGCACAGGCTCGGCAGTGGGCGCCTCCACTGGCGCCAAATCCGTCTCATCAATCAGTCCAACGTCCTGCAGCCTCCGCAGCATTTTAGCATAGTCTTCATCGGTTGTCCCGCCTATATAACTTTCGGCCATTGACTGAGCAGCACTTTTCGTTGCAGCAGCTGGCCGCTTTTCACTCTCTTTGCTCTTTATTTCTGCAGCAGGCTGCAGCTTATCGCTCTGACCCGATGGAAGCTTGAAAAGGCGTCGATTGTCATCTGGAGTATTCTGCGGGGAACTGTCTTGAGCAACTTCTAATACAAGTTCTTCGGGAGAAGCTATCTGGTGGTCTGTGCGGGCCAGCTTGAAAACTACGGCAATGTTAGAGTGGAGGAACTTGTTAGGGTACTCAGAGATGTATGAAACTTACCGAATCCTTGTGTTCTTTGTTTCTTTTTGTTGTCTTTGCTAGTCTCTAAATCTGGGAGAATAAATTGTTAGAATGGTGATATATTATAGGCCCAAAAGGCACACAGCCAGCCCATATTAGAAGCAGAACAGCAGTAGACTCTCTGCTTCCCAGAAACATCCATAATATCCGTCTCCCATACATACAGAGAGCCGCTAGAGGGTCTTGCTCGCGTTTCCGCTTGATACGCAGAACTTCTGGGGGTTCTTTGTTCTTCAGAGTCATCTTGCGGGGCTTTCAAGGTTGTAAGTCAAATATCTAGTAATACCAGCACGTTGGGAAATAGATTAATAGTCTTCTAAGCAAGAAATAACTGCAATTCTGTCATATATATTGATACTTTCATCGCTGTTACATCATTATAAATCTCATCAGTTTTATACTTATCGGGGACGGACCGTTGGAACATCGGGTCTCTCTTCGTTAGGGACTCTTCCGAAGAGAGATGCGATGTTCCTTTCGGAGTTTTTGCAGTTCCTCCACAGAATCTGCTCGGCGATTTTAGCCGAGTCCGACAGGGGTTTTACAACAAAAATCACCGGAATTCCTTATAATAAACGAGACAAAGAAAGTAGAATTATTGCTTGCTTACCTAAAAATTCATTCTGCACTGTATAGAAATACCTTCAGTGCAGTAGAAACCCATTTGCTAGTTATTGCTATATATTTTTCCCGTAATCTGTAGACATTTGAATGCTCACAACCACTACGAGCTCCTAAGCTGCTGTACGCTGCTTATTCTATTCCCCGGCCAGATCCTCCAAATCCAACATGATCTTTCACGGCTCCGTTTCCGGTGACGAGCGCGGGAACAGCCTGAGCCTCTCAATATCCCGTTCCCGCTTATTCCGAACTCAACGCAGCTCCACTATAGCCCTACAAACATCTCCAGACAGCCACACTCCGCCAACAGTCCGGTACCACAGACGTTGCCGCACCCGATTCGCTCGATACGGTATGCCGTAACCTTTTCATACCCAGTTCAATCCTACTGCTAACTTCCAATCTCCATCCAGCCTACCCTTCGGATCCCATGCATCCGCCCAATGAGCCGTCCAACTACCCACCACCTTCCTCCCACAGCACGACAGGCAGGTTCCTATCCACTTTTGCTCCCAATACCCTCAGTTCAGATTTCTCAGCCACAGCTTCACGCTTTATGCTCAGATTTCGCACTTTCATGCCAGATTCCTACTGTATTCTACGCCAAAAACGTCCAGTGTCCTGGATTGACAAATCCTCAAGCGCAGAGTCAAATGTAGAGCAACTTTCACCTCTCAAACCAGCATTTTGGAACCCTCCAGACGCTCCTGACGCTCAAAATGAACCTCCAATGCTCGCCGAAGCTCCGAACCGAAATCCCGAACCCGCACTTCGCGTCTCCTTTCGGCCCAGGCCCAGAACCCGAACGGAAACTGCAGTAATCGCAGTGAGACTTCATCTTCAAGCTGGTAGTAAATATTCCGAGTCCACAGCGCACGGAATAGCAGCTTTATTTGCTCGGAATCACATATTCAGCAGCTCAGGACGGGAAAGACGTGGAATAGGAAGATATCGGAACGCTCAGCCCATTGGAAGTGACCAACAAGGAATACAACACCGTCCCTCAGTGCCCAACGACGGATTCCCCTCGGCTAAAAGAACGGATATGGTTTACTCACGGAAGGCCAATACTCGGATAGCGGAAGCGCGGAAGGATATCCCCGGGTTTTTCCGAGACGCTGTAAAAGAGAAATTTGTACCCCGGAAACTACAGGAGGACGATACAGTAATTACTAGTATTCCAGGGGTGCCACAGGAAGAAGTACAAAGAATATCCAAGCTAATTGCCGAGACGGTGGATCCGGTAGTGGAAGCGGAACCTTTAGTTGATACACAAACCACAGACGCGGCTCTTCCGGACAAACGAGCGAAATTCTCTCGTCCAGCTTCCAGCGCGTTCCGGACAAAACAATCAGGCCTTTCCATGTTGAATAGACGGCTCAATTTCGGTATCGGCTCGCTGGGTGGGAAATCGCGGGCCGCAGGAGACAAAGAAGCCACCGGGGAGTTCCGAGAGTGCACAGATGCAGTAGGAAGAGGGAAAAATCTGTCCACAAGGCAGAATCTGCTCGGATTATCCGACAGCCTAGACCAGGGGAACTACAGGTACTACGATGGATCGCGGCAAATCCACGAGGATCCCGCACAGTTTGATCAGCTGAATACCGAGTTGGAAGAGGATTTGAAGCAGATTAGTGAGAGGCAAGGTAAGCAGGAGTGGATATTTGAGAGTTAAAAAAGCTATTAGAGGTTATTTAGAGACAGGAAACTTCACTGTAGAGACACAATACTAACGGAATCAATTAAAGAGACGCCTTATGGGGCCAATGAGCTTATACGCCGGGCTTACACGGACCAGAAGTTACAGCAGAACCCTGGAATCCAGGAGATGGTGCAGCAGTCACTGAAGCAGTTGGTGAGGCAAGGGAAGTGATATGAAGAAATAGGAACTGTGAGGAAAACAGGGGAGAAAAGTACAAACAGTACAAACAGGTGAGTAATTTGGGAGCCGTAGGTGACGAATAGGACCGTAAAATACAGTAAAAAACCGTAGAATACAGCAGAATAGAGCAAAATACCTGTTTTTGCGTTGTTCGTGGGGCAAATTCTTGCTTGGAATGACTAAGAGAACCTCACAGGGGTGCTAGCGAAGATACCCGTGATTTGGAGGTCACAATTTCAGTTCCCTACGTTGAGAAAATGAAGAAATATTTTTTGTTTGGAGCTGGAATTGCATACTAGAAGAGCTTGGCCTCTTCGATGAGTAGTTCAATGCAATCTACTGGCCAGGCGTGCACTACAAGCTCTCCGTATATGAAAAACCATTTCTACACATAAACATAAACGTAAACGTAAAAGTAAACGTATTTGAGACAGTGGTATCTAAATACGGGCTATTTATGAGTAAAGCCGGAAATCTAGCACTGTGGTGCTTGCAATATGGGAGAGTTGAGAGAACAGTATGGTATATGCTGGTCCCGGGGAAGAGCAGCAGCATAATGGCAGATAAGGAGCTTCTAGAATTTGAATTCTAAGGCCGGAATTACAATAGGAGATTCCTGGAAGAATTAATAGTTTGCCGAGCTGATTCCCTAAGCAGAATATCTGCCAAATACCTGTTTTCCACTGAGTATCATCGCCAGATCACCAAATTTGCTATCAAATGTCGATGAAAAGGCCAGTGAGACAACTTTCAAGAACTCCAAACCCTCCCGCATCATGTTGGGGACACCATTGAACATCTCTGGAATGCCTAATTACCCATTCTGACTCATTCAACGGGAAATTAATCAAGAATTTCAGCAACTTCAACAATTTTTCACTCTTCGACCTCATCTCGTGTCCAATAACAGGGGAGTGATGATTATTTGTTCACATAACCGCAAAATCACTATCTTTTACCCCATTTGATAACGCACGACGAAAGTGGTAAATCGAACTTAGGGGGTAATTACGGAAGCATTTCTCCTTCTCCTTATTCCTTTTCCTCTTATTATATCAAGGACGATATACATACGCTGTCAGACGCTGCTAGGGGAACCTACAAGTCAGCTGGCACATCTGGGAACACCACAGTTTGGGAAATAAGAAAGAGATAACCACCGTTCTTCACTACTGATAGCTGGAAACCAGTCATTAGGAACTAATTAGGAACTAATTAGGAACAAATTAGGAACCACATCTGAGCAGAGTGCTACTTTTCTTTATTGTACAAACTGCAGATCATTAAATCGAAAATCTGCTAAACTGTTCAGACCATAATAACTACTATTTGGGAGTTCCTTTATTCCCTTGACACTCCTAGCGTTTTTTTATCGCTGTTTTTTATCCTATTATAATCCCATATCAGCAATATTCAAGCTTCTAATTTCCCAATGTTGAGAATCACATTTCTGCCATCTGCTCCGTTATACGCTCGGGCATCCTTTTATTCCTTCAATTCCCTCCGAGGATTCCACATCTCCTCACCGTGCCGAGCGAAATACTCTGACGGTAAACTCCCCAATTTGAATATCCCACTGTATTCTGATCCTTCGCGTGGGGAAGAATCAGCAGAATCAGACTCTGTCAGCTATACCAGCCCTATTTCGCCAAATGCTCTGTTTAAACAGCCAAGCCCCGTGCTGGACTACGTTGTACATCGCCGTTCGGGCAATTTAGAGCTTGAACCCGAGGAAAGGGAATCCTATCAGCAGTTACCCGAAGATAATAGATTCCTGGATCAGTATTACGATCAGTTGGTGTATTTCCGCGACAAGCTTGGTAATAAGTACGCGGATTTCAAGAACGGCAAGCAGTTATTGGAAGCTCTGGAGAAATTTCGACCAGAATCGACTGGGGGTGAAGAAGCGGATTTGGCTATTGTGCGATTTGATAATTTTATACGCGATTTAAGGAAAATGGTTGTGCTTAACGGCGGTCATGTGTTTATTCTAGATGTACTGATTCAAAGTAGATCTGTGTTTGAGAACTTTGAGAAGCGTAAACAGAGGAAATAGCAGGGATTCGGGAAATCAAATGGGACGGGAAATAGGAAATACGGATGGGTTGTTAGGGATTTAGCTGAGTAGCTGGGAGTTTTATTTAGTTGTGATTTAGTTGAAATTGTGAGTAGTCGTTTATATAGGTTGCACAGTTTCTAAATTGATCAGCGGGATATATATTACAGGATAGGAGTATATTATAGGAGAATACTATAGGAGAATATTATAGGAGTAGATACTTACTGGTTGTTAAATGATATAAGGCTAAAGCAGTTGAGTAACCACGACTGGCAGTTCATTTTTTTTCCCACTCAGAGACCCACTGGAGCTCCTTGAAGGAGCAAACAGTTAAAAAATCGCTATTTGGAGTATGAAAATCAGATAATGGGATATAACCATGGGAAATAGCAACGGGGATATAACAGTCCGATACACTTATATGAAATATACACCTGATGTCTTCAGATGCACCAGAAACTCCACCATCTCCTTCCAGTTGCGATTTCCAGCTCTCAGATTCTGGTATCCAATTTAATCCTCGAACCGTTTCTCCGATATTCAGTCCTCTTCCGCTCCTTTTGAACTCACTGTGTCTCCCAGAGATAGCCGACAAAAGGATGATTGTTACATGTTTGTTGACCTTGTTGTTACTTGGTGTTACCTTGTTGTATACTCAGCTTTCCTGTGGATTTTGTTGTACGTTCTAAACTCATTTCCTCTTTTTCCGTACGTCTTCAGAATAATGGGGAAATACACACTCATTATAACACAACTACACCAGATATTATATTGGAGTTCTTCTGACTGCTATGTTACAAGCTGCCAGAGAATTGATCATCTCGTTTGGAAATGTGAAGGAGATTACGGAAACTCCGGAAATTTCCCTCTCAACTTCAACCTCCCACTGTCATATTCTACATTTTTCTCCAATTGGCATTTGTGCTGTGCTTCAGATTCCCCCCACCGGCACCGATTTCTATAGTCTTTTCCAGTCTTTGATTGGCCTTTCCTCTTCCCAGTCTTTTCCTAGACTGCTACAACTTAGCCTCATGCTTTCTCCTTCTACCAGAATCGTATCTACCATCCTCCCTATCCAGTTCTCCCACTGTTTCCCGCCCCTTCTGAGGCTTCAGCTTCACTTACTATCACCCAGCTGACCTCTCAGATAGCCGGAAGACTCCCTAAATCTTCAAAACAGTGGAAATTAATCTGTGAAGAAGCAATAGCTCGCTCAACTGCTTCCTCAATCTTCCTCTGCGCCTTCCGCACGTCCCAGCTCTCTTGTATCGTCCGCTCTACTAATGCTATCGTCGCCTCAGTGCCAGGAGACAGTGAAACAACTCCTCCGGCACTCAAAACTCTGGATATGAACTCTACATCTATCCTGCTCTGTGCACAGGCCACAGAGCTTAGTTTCGGGAGCTGCCGCAACTCGTCTAAGTACACTTTTGCCAAATGGTCCTCCAGCTCATAAACGATCTTCCGTACGAGTTGGAGCGACAACTGCGCCACCAGACCGAAAGAGGCCACAATCACCATCAAGCCTTGGTATACAAACGCGCTGACGTCTGTCGGGAGTTCCGCTGACTCCCCAGCTGCCAGCCAGTAAGATTTCACGCCTGCCATCCCGGATTTCACTACTCGGGTGATGGTCGCTTTTGTCTTCTTTGTGTAGTTCTCAAACAAAGTAATATCCACTTGATCCAGCACCGCATCCACCCGCAGCCGCTGGCCTCTGAAAGAAACCCGGAAACTGTTCTCTACGTGCGCCATAAGCCGCGGGAACACTGCAGTGCGGAGTAGGTATACGTTAGATAATGTGAGCAGGATATACCTGTCCAACAAGTCTAATTGTGGTGCGGAACTACCGGTTGCGTCCCTAGAAAGAGCTCTCACTGGCCCTGCCACCTCTGAGTCTCCCAATTCAGCCAGTTCTGCGTGGCGTTCCTGTTCCCGTGCCACGACTTGCATCAGAGATTCCAGAACAATCTCTAAAGTACGGGCAAACTGAGTCTGCAAAGCCACACGGGTCTGCTTACTAGCAGACGGCAGTACTATCGCCGTCTCATGCTCTGTTTGCAGGTCTCCTGAAGATACTGAGAATCCCTGAGGACCTTTATACTCCATTACGCTTGTTAGAGCGTCTACCATAGTAGTCTCGTACTTTTCTATCATCTCTACTACTTTGCTTGACTCCTGCTGTACTTTTCCGTCTACACTGAACTCCTGCAGTCTCCCTAAATAACGAGCGTCCGCTAGCCAGGAAGCACACAACGCGCCAGTGCATCTGTCCATTATTTGCTGGCTTCCGGCCCGTAGGTACGCCACGGAAGCCGAGCTGACGTTCAGCCGTCCAAGATTGTAGAAAAGGTCTACTGCTTTTGTGTAAAGCTGGGAAACGTACCGGATAGTTCCGAGGGAGTTAGCAGCAGGTGGGACAAACCCATAAGTCGCCAGGTCTAGTGCCGAGGGATCCTGAGACGTTCTTCTGTGAATTTCGGTCTTATGCCGAGATTCCCCCGGCAATACCGCCATATCTGCACTGGAAAGAGCAAAGAAATCGCAAACTCGAGTCGCTAACAAGTTCACAGTGTCAGCCATGATATCCCGAATCCGTTTCTTCTCCAGATCTGAGAATGTGAGATGCACAGCTGACTCGTCTTTATACCCTCTTGGCAGCGTTTCCTGGATTTTCCCCGGCAGAAGCTCACTGCTTTGTCTGATGAAAATGGAAACCTGGTTACCCCAGTTATCTGCTAGTTCTTCTACGAGTTTCTTCTCCATAATCCATAGTTCTACGATATCTGATAGGTCTACGAGTGATCCAAATTCCGCTTTTGCTGGGTCTTTCAAAGTCGAGATGAAAGAACGGCCCGCAGTTTCAGCTTTCGATTGACTCATAGCTGAGAGATTCGAATGGAAATTGCGCACTCTGCTTAGTAATTTCTCATACGTTTGATCGATATTTCTCTCCAGATAAGCGCCGCGGAACTCTACCCACTTAACCAGTGGGTTATCATCAACTCCAAGCTCTATAAGCTTGGATATCGTAGTAATATGATCTTTAGACGTTGCTGTGCTTGCCGGAGAAACTCCCAATCCATGAGAAGGCATGCCAGCTTTGCTTAAATCGTACCACAGCTCTTGCCGGTAGTTATCTACTATGGATTCCACTTCTTCCCACACTCTGTTTACCAGAATCTCAGTGTGAGCAGCGTAATCCTCAGCTCCAGCAGCTGAAGCGGATGACTTAACTAGTAAAGACTTACTTTCAATGATAGTACGGCCCCTGCGGTAGTCGTAGATAAAAGATTCGTGATCCCCGTTTTTTATATGCTTCATCAGAGTTCTCGGGAGATTGAAGAAGAACTGATTGAATTCCACAGCTTCTAGAGTGATTTTCAATATATGCTCCTTTGTTTTCGCGTCCAGCACGGGCTGTGCGATAGCTGTAGTTCGCGATGTCACCTCTGGAGAAGAGAAATGTTAGTTAGAGCAAAACTACGGTAGAAGTACGATAGTAGGGGATGTGGAAAGAAGAAGATATGATAAGAAAAGATAAGAAATAGCAGAACCAGCAATCTCTAGTTCAGAGGAAAAAACAAAGGATGGGTGAGTGAGGAAATTGCAGCAGAGAATCCTAAAACTACTTAGAAATCACTGAAAGAAAGGCAATGTAGAGATAGTGGAAAAAACATTCAAACGGCAATGAAGCCAAAAGAGTGGAAACGTAAAGACCAAACAGAATCCATGAGTTCTGAAATCTGAATTATGAATTTCATAACCCTTTAATCAGCAATGGAATAGCAGTTCTATCCTTGAGAATAAATAGAAATTCAGCAAACATGGGCATCAAAGCAGTTAATTACACGCAGTAATGGAAAAAACCACAATCTATACAGTAATTTATAATACAAGAAACCCAAGAAAGCCCGGGTGTTCAAAAAGACAATCTCTCCTCTCAATAAACCTCATTACATCAACAGCTTCCAACACTACAACGTCTTAGGAAACCAGAAAACCAGGAAACCAGAAATATCTCTCAGTATCCACCACAAGCTACTACTAATCCAATACTTACCATCAATTGCATTCCGCAATTCAGCTACTGCAAATCCTCTCTCCTCATCAAGCAACCCAAGAGCTTTAAACCGATTGAAAACCGAGTCCAAATAGCTTTTGCTCCTCACAAAATCCATAAACTCTTTCTCCACTAAAGTCTTCAAAGCTTGTGACTGCTCAACTAAGAGCTGATCTAATTTCCCCAAAGCAGCACTCAGCTGATCAAAGTCGTCGTCAGCATGCAGATTCAGCAAATACAGTTGCGGGTTGAAATTCCGGGAGGATACGAGATACTGAGAAGCTGTAGGGAGTAGTTAGTATGAGTATTATATGACGTGGCCCCTGAGAGCTGTACAGTGAGTTTCCTGCTTCTATACTGCTTCTATCATTTCATACCTATCGAGAGCTTCTCATCGCGCGTCATGCTGTCTTTTATAAGCCCACGATGCTCCAATTCCGCGTATATACTGGGAAACGAGCCGAGAGGATCAGTCTCGTCCCGAAGAGTGGAATTGGCATCCAGCGCTGAAGAACCGTACTTATCATGTTCGTACACCTGGCGCAGAATCACATAAGACTGGTCAATGTCGTGGTGACTTGAATAGTCCAAGGAGAGGAGATCAGGCCGCACAGAACTGCCAGACCAGGACGTCGGTTCCGGGGTATTGAGATTGTATATTTCCAGCAGCTCCTCCTGGCTTACTGAACGGTTTCGGGAGTCGACCATTGCGTGTGGGAGGCTTCCGGGCCGCAAAGTGTACGGTGGGAGACGTTTAGAGTGGATATGCAAAGGTTTGGATGGATAAATAGGGTGGAAATGAGGAGAAACGGCTGTAATTGAGCTGTTAATAGTCGAGGAATGGAAAGGTGAACGCGGAAGTGGAAGATATGGGAGGATACATGAGGATACGTGAAGGTTTGAGGTCTCATCGTGTGCATGGGGAATGTGAAAGGAGACGTGAAGTCAAAATATGATTATTGGATTACGTGATCAAAAGATGGAACGGAATAGACTAAGCGGGAGTTCGGCGGCGTGAATGGCCCGATCAGAGGGTCGAAACAGCCCACAGGACGTCTCAACCCCGCTAATAACATGCAGCTAGACGACTATAGTACAATTAGTTCATATACAGCAACTATACGTATGTGTAACCTGCTGGCAGGTGGTGCAAACCGACTCTTCTCCTTTTCTACTCTTCTACCGTCTGTCATTCCGCGCAGAAGCGGTTTTAGTAACGCCAGCTCGGGTCCGGACGGCGTCGGCTTTCGGTCGGAACATCGGCGCATGTCTGGCAAGCACGTGTTAGTCATACAGCCCGGAAAAAAAGTGCCTAACGCACTGATAGGACATCATCACTTTGAATACTTACTTCAGCATATCGGGTATCATGAAAAACCTCACGTGCGACCCACGAATGAAAATCTGCTCTAAATGAGACACGCGGCCTTCAGTGGCTGTCACTGTGACATCTTTCAATTGCACGTTCATATTGTCTTCCACTGAATTACTGTTAGCTTCTCCTCATCTTTCATCTTGATTCTTTCCACCATTCTTCTCTTTCTCACCTTCAATCAGCTTCCCACGATACGTCTCGCCGGACGTGAGTTCTACTGTGACATAATGACCCTAATATACGCGTTAATATTCGTTCTTTACGCTTTAAAGTATAAGTATTCAGTCTCAATCCACTTACTTGTGATTCATTTAGCAGCTTTACAGGGATACCCACGGAAGACATTTTAGTTGTGCGATGTTCCTGCTCCCTATCACGTGCAAAGATCCGACTCCAATAGATCTCCAGTGTCTGCAGTTTGTACCCTAGGATATCCGCTTCGAGCCGTCGGATGTTCCGTCGAAACCTCGGAATCCAGCCGTTGATTTCTTCCCGATTTTTGCCCGAGCATAAATGTCGTGCACAATTTGTTCGGCTGTGCCGCCCTGTTTTGGGACGGGGCCGAGGAGACTATTTTGGTCTGAGGGCCCCTCTTTCTGGACACCGAAAAGGATTACTTAATGAATTATTCAATTGGAGGTGAAGAAGAGAGATGAGGTGATGAGAACGGCGTTCTGAGAGAGCTGTTGCTTGCCATAATCGCAGAAACAAGCTTATTTGGGACTTTCCGACCGCGGAGAGTTCGCATTTCGGAGGGGTTTTGCCCGCGCGCCGGCTTCGACCGTGATTTGTCTTGGCGATGGCGCATTTTATGACGCATATTCCGTCTGCATAATGCTGTTTGCTGATAGGAAGTGAGACAGTTTGACAAATTTCTGGGTTCGAACTTCTGCAGTGGGAACTGAAGCGATCTCGGATATTACAAATCGCGCCCGCCTGCTTAGTGGTTTTCCAGCCCTCTCTCTCTCCTCTCATCGTTTCTCGATTCCCTGTTTCGAACCTGCCTATTTAGGAAGGTTTTGCTGAGCCACTGATTGCTACGCCACATCTCTATGAGTTACAGTGTGAGAACTGTAAGTTTATCTTGAGTTATTGGAGTTGTTTTCTGTTATATTTAGCTTACCCATCTCATCGATAAGGAAAGCTTGAAGCTTCAGCTGAGATAGCATCAGCGGATAGAGCAAAGACAGAGCGAAAGTGTAAATCCAGTACTTCACCTATGTCTTGAGGAAGCAGTTGAAGTCGGCTTATAGTGAAGTAAACCAGGAAAAGGAGTGTTGAATCGGCGTACCAGATTGTTTTATAGTTTTGCAAGTAGGCCTGTTAGCAGAAGTTCACACCAGTTCACTCTGACCATCGCGAATGGCTACGCTTGTTCCAGCACCTTTTCTCGCTGTATGAGCTTTTCCAACAGTCAAGCTTCTGCCAGATCCACTAATAATTCACTTCTCGGCAGTAAAGTTTCTGGTTTTGATCAGCTCAAAGGAGTAAAGACGTTTTGCTGTTCAGAACGTTGTGAACAATTGGTCAGCTCTTTAATCCGATCAGAGCTGCGCATTGAGAGAGGAAACTTCCCTTGAGTCTTCTTTCGAGGAATGCTGTATATTTTATCAAAGAAAGTACGCAGTTTACGATCCGTTTATCAACATTTCCGCCTGTAAGCCCTCGAAATCTTCCATCTGATCCAGTAGGAAATGTCTGAGTCTCCGCTGTATTTCCGTTTATTTTCTGAAATAAAGTTTTCGCCTGCAGAACGTTTGAGCTAAATTAGACTGGCCCGCATGGTGTTCCGGGCAACGTGTACTGTATTCAGTCGCAATGACCAGAACAATGTTCTCTGAATGATTCACTGCGTTGGTTTTGCTGGCCGTTTTAATTGGGCTGTCATTGCTTGACTGGTTTACGTTGTAGTTATCTTCCACTTTGCTTACTTCTATCCACGGTCTTTCCATTTTAGGTTTGACCTTTCCGCCTCATCTGTCAGGCGGATAAACGTTAAAATTAATGCTGAACTTTATCTTGGGCAGTTGAACCTCTGTTTAAAGTCTAAAGGGACTCAGATATTGTAAAATAAGCTGCAAACATGATAAATATTGTTACTGAGATTCAGCTGGTAATTACCGATAGTTATTTCTCTTTTTCCCTTGTCTTTTAGTACTCTAATTTGTCCACCCAGTTCTCCTTCTAAGTTAACTGGGTTATCATAAACACTAATCTCCGTCAAACTCTAACACTATTCTGAACCTAATCCCGATAGACCGTCTGTCAATCCTCGTTGCGTTGTATTGATTTTCTCTTCTCTTTTTACCCATTTGCTCGGCTTTCTTCTGTTCGCGCGACCTGGTGACACTTCTAGTTTGCTTTCTGCCGTTCCGCGCTGTCTAACGGATCCACGGGACACAAATCATCAGTCACAAACAAGAAATACTATGCAAACTGCCGATCCGTTGAACTCCTCTGAACCGAAGGCAGCTCTCGGGTCGTCAACTCGGCCTGCCACGATGTCACTCAAACTCCGATGGCCTGACGGACCGAAGAAACGGAAACGCGTTTATACTGTGCAGGTCGATGTTCCTAATCGGATGAAAATACCGAAGAAACGCCAACAGAACCTCAGATTCATTAATAGTCTCAATGGCGACTGCCACAGCCCGGCAAGAACACCCGACTCCGTCACAGACAGCGACTCGCTGGAATCGGATTTGCCACTAGAGAACCTCAGCAGTGCTGCCCAGGCTGCCACTCCCGAGAAAGTTCCCACAAAAGGCTCTAAAACTGTCACAGAATCAGCTACAACTCCATTACTATCCGTCCCGCTTTCTTCCACATCCTCCGCTTCCTCCTCTTCAGTTTCTTCCGCATCTCCGCCTTGCGACTCATTTGAGGTTCCCCCTCGTCCCGCGCCGGAACTCTCGGATTCCGACATCTTTAGTTTCAACCTCTCCCCCTCGGAACTCGCAGAGTTATCCCCATTGAGCGCTATGTGGTTCCCATCTTCGTCTCAGTGCGGCAGTCCCGAAGCCGAAGTCGCCAGGCCACTGAAAACCAGCTCGGATCTTATTAAGCAAATTCTAGCCACAAATATCGATTTCCGTAAACCGAAGAAACCTCAAATGCCGCAGGTGACGGAATTACTGAACGATGGAACGGAGGCAGTGGGCGAAGTATCAGATTGTGAAGCAGAAATCACCCTTTCGGAAGTTTCGGCCCCTTCCCCGGTTTACTCGACCTTCTCGTTACCCATGCCGTGCCAGCCCCTCACTTCCCCGCTGGAAAAACTCTTTGCTCGGCTCAATTTTGCCGTTTGTGTCCAATACGGAACCAACGTTTCCTCATCCTGTGCACAGCTTATAGCCAACATTGCCCGCACTTATCACGTCGACCACAGCGTGCGGCAAACTGTGGAGTCCATAGTTGACGTTTTAGTGCTCCGAGCGCCTCGTCCGCCGCGTCAAGTTGAATTTGAGCCACAATCTCTTCAAGCTGTCGCCACAACATCCACAGCAAATGCCGCGCTCGGGTCGGAAATCTCTAGGCTTATGACTGTGGCTTTTATCAACTATCTGTGCCATATTGTAACTCCGGGATCACTACGGCTAACCCCGCTGCTCGGACAAATCCGCCGGCTGTACGCCGCCATTGGAGATCTCGGAAGGTTCCGAGACAATCCGGATATTATGGCTTGGACAAAACTGTTCTTCTGGTACGACGGCATGGCGTCCATGATGATAGGCCGAAGACTGCAACTCCCGCGGAGGTACAAACAGCTAGCCTATCAATATATGCCGACGGTAGTAGACGTGCACGATTCGGATCTGTACGCGAACATCGGGTGTCCCGATGGGCTGGCTTCGGTGCTGGTGGATGTGGCGTTCGTAGCGGGGGAACACGGATTGGACGCTTTTGAACACTGGGAAAATATTCCGGCGGAAGTGTGGCGCGAGATTGAGGCACTGACTTTCCGACTTCACACGTGGTCGGAGTCGGCTCGGCTTCCTCGGGAAACGGCACTTAAATACGAGCTGAGAATGGCTCTACACAGTTGCTGGCGATGGGCGGGGCTCATATATGTGTATACGGTTTTCTACCGAGATGCTCGTGAAACTGAGAAAGTCCAGTGGCTAGCTGAGAAGATATTTGCCACTGTGGCACGGTATCCCCGGCAGGAGTCTAAGCAGTTGCTGTGGCCGATGTTTGTTGCTAGTTGTCAAGTAGCGTGGGATGATATGGAAAGGCAGGCGATGTGTTTAGATATTCTGGATTCGTGGTATGTGGTTACCAATGGCACTGCGCTGTATAAAACTACAGTGGATGTGTTAATGGAAGTTTGGAATACGCAGAAAGAGAAACAGGGCGAAGGGTTCGTTGGCTGGTGGGTTGGGCTGGTGGAAAAGTATTACATGACTGGGTATGAGGCAATCTTTACATAGCAGGTTAGGCAGTCTTGGTGATGTGTATTAAAAGTAATAGACGATCCGAGTGATAGTTATTTATAGGAGAAGAGATGCGGTACCTGTTACAGCTTGAGTGTATGATCTGCCGATTATAGGCTATAGAATAGTAGAGGAATCTCGTGTTATGTGTGCCTGCTGGGCTGTCTATATATCAGTCCAGATGAACCAGTAAATGTTTCTCGGCTATTTTAAAGTAAGGAATGAGAACAGGAAATCTGAGAATCTGAGATCTGAGAACTTGTGTGCGATTCACAAGAATCGGTAATGGCTTATTACGCTGTGGACTTGGATTCGATAAGCGAGTGGCAGCTAGAGGATATGAACGAGATGCAATATGCGAGATAGTTGATAGTTGATTCAAATGATAAATTCATTTGGAAGTCAGAATCAACGAAGTTCCAATTTTCAGGAATCAACATATGATTATCAATTGAAAACTCGGTTTGAGAGTTCTCATGAGAGTTCTTTATTTGTATGCAAATTGCTATGGGTATCAATTCATGACTTATGATTAGAGGGAAAAGATGAAGAAGAAGAATTATCAGTATTATCTTGATTCTTCTGGGCTTTAGAAGAAGAGTGATTGAACATCCCAGTTGGTTGAGTGCCGGGGAAGAGAAATTAAGTGAAACGAGTAGTTTTCAGGGCTTTTGATGTACATAGCTAATCCTATAGAAACTCTACAACACTACTTGCCAAAACTACGACTACATACGTCCAAAACATACAGAATATCTCTGTTTCAACCTCTATCAAGAAGGAATAGCAATAACCCATATAATATCTCAAGCTACGGAACGAAAATGCTCAATCAGCGATACCTGTCGCTGCAATTAAAGGCTCCATAGCTTTTTTCAGGCGCATCAATTACTACATAAATATCATCTACAGACTATATATATACAGCCAATATACTAAATCAGTGCTAAACCGTTTATAACAGTTGTAACATATCCACCTTTCAGCTCGGCTCAATTCCATCATCGGATCCATGTCGGATGCAGGTCGGATGCAGTCTCATGCATATATATGCACAATCTTTTCTATCATTCAAATCAAGATTACGTCATCCACATATCTCTTTCATAAAGTCTCATCTCCAGACCCTCAAATCAATCCTCGCTGTCTGGGTGTCTTCTCCAGATAGAAATGCCGAAGGGTCTCGATCTCGGAACTATCTTTATCGCATCAACCCCTATCGGCAAATAAACCATTAATTGGCCCGCCGGAACTGCCGAAACTGCCGAACTGACTCCGCTTACTGCATCACACACCCTGCGCAACGTCATAGGCCGAGAAACGCCGCCGTAAAGCCCCCCATTCATTGGGCCCTCCCGTTCAGTACGAGAAATACAAAATGACGGCAGCTCCTTCGGCTTCCGCTGCGGTTTCCGCTTCCGCTTCCGTCTCCGTCTCCGGGGCGGCCCCGTCGGCATCCCCGGCTGTGTTCAGCATTGAACACGTGCAGCTGCAGTTCGCTGTAGCCAATATAATCGACATGGTTGTCAATAATAATATTCTAGTGCTGGCCTGCGCTCCGAATAGAATCGTCCGCATCGACCTGACGCGGCCCCAGGACGTTAACGAAGTAGTCATTCGAGGAGGGTCTGCGTCCTCCGGTCCGGGACGGAAAACCGCTTCAGATTCGCCGACAATTTCTCGCATTTTCTCTGACCCTTCCGGGTCTCATCTCATTGTTTCTACTACTAAAGGGGACAATTACTATATTAACCTAGCAGAATCGGGTAAATTGAAGCCGCGCCCGTTGCCGAAACTCCGTGGGGCCGTCATTTGTGCCGCTTCTTGGGCCGCTCGCCCGCCTTCCGATGGTTCAACTGGAGAATTACTGCTCGGGACAACTTCGGGTCTCCTCTTGGAAACGCGGATTCAATTACAATCCGAATTATTCCGAAGACCGGAACGGTACGTCCGACAGATCTGGAAAGCGTCGGAAACTGTCGGAAACACAAGTCGTTCGGCTCCGATTGCCGGAATTTACTCCGAACTCGGCACTTCCGACTCCGAAGTCTCGGATCCAAATTCTGCCGAACATTCGGAACCTTCGGAACCCTCAGAACCCTCGGAAGAACTCCGCCGGCTGCTGGTCGCCACACCGGACTGCCTGCACTTCTGGCACGGCCCGATCGGCCCCGCAGATGCCCCGCCGCGGTTCGGCCGCCTCATAGGGTCCCGTGCGCCTGGAACGGAATCTTTCGACCCGCCCCGCACCCCGCATCTCGCCACTTTCCCGCCCTCGGGCCCGGCCGCCACTGCGGGGCTTTTTGCGTGGCTCACAGGGTCCGGCGTTGTGTACGGTTCACTAGACCACAAAACCCCAGGCCGGCACTACGCCACAGTATTCGGGCCCGAACATACACATTCTCTTCCGACGGCGGATTTAACCCCCGCGCCTGCTCCGGGGGCTGAGCTGGTTTCGACGCTGCTTACGCCGTTCCACGTGCTGCTGTTGACCTCTGCGCACGAGCTGTATGCGGTGAATCGGCTTTCTGGTGCCACAGTTTTCCGAGCCGAGATCCCCGCTGAGCCACACAAGGATCCTCTTTTAGGTATGGTGGCTGACGCTGTGGCGGGCACCTTTTGGGTCTTTGGAGCCCACAGTGTATGGGAGATTGTGGTGCGGAATGAGCAGAAAGATATGTGGCGCAGCATGGTGGCTGCGCGGAGATTTAACGATGCGCTGAGCCTCATTGACCCTAATGACGCCGTCGCACGTGATACGGTGCGCTGCGCTCAAGGCCGATGGCTTTTCGCTGCTGGAGACGCCACAGCAGCGGCCCGAGCCTGGGGGCGCAGTTCGGAGCCTTTTGAAGCAGTTGTGCTGCGCCTTCTGCAAGGAAATCACGAGGAAGCTTTGTTACTGTATTTAGAACAGAAACTGCGCCACAGTTTTGCCCCCGGTGCCGGGCCGAGCAGGGCAGATGGCATGCATCGCGCCATCATCTGTGCGCTCGCCGTAGAATTGTATATGCAGCGGCTGGACCGATTGGAGCAACGAGGCGCCACAGACAATGCCGATAACGCCACAGATTACGCCACCGCTCGATCCGCTTTTGCCGCTTTTGTAGCTGAATTCCATACCGCATTCGACCGCGCCACCACCTACGAAACCATCGCGGCGCACGCCCGGCCCAGCGAGCTGCTGCTGTATGCCGACGCGATCGCCGATCACGATTTTGTGCTGGCGCACTGGGTGGCCCGCGGAGAGTGGGAAAAAGCGCTAGCGGATCTGCGGGCAAAAGGAGACCCCGAAACGGTATATTCCTTTGCCACAGTGCTGCTGACAAACGCCCCTGACGCCACAGTAACCACCTGGAAACGGATGGAAGGGCTGGAACCCCGGAAGCTTGTGCCGGCTCTTTTGGCGTATCAACGGGCGGGAAAATCCGGTGGCGCAGCAGAGGCTTATTTGCGGTATGCTATCGGTGATCTCGGGAGTACAGATGCGATTGTACACAATACTCTGCTAGCTTTGTACATCACTTCTCCCGAGCCGAAAGCGGAAGCAGAGCTGCTGAAATACCTGGAACAGTACGGCGACGGGTCCGACGGGCCGCCAGAGTACTATTTTGACCAGGATTTTGTGCTCAGACTGTGCATGCAGCATCGGAAGGTACAGCCGGCTGTTCATATCTATGCCGGTCTCGGGTTATACGAGGAGGCGGTTCGGTTAGCGCTGGGGGCTGATTTGACGGAGCTGGCGGCTCGGATAGCCGATCGGCCCGTCGAGGATGCCGCATTGCGGAAACGGCTGTGGCTGGCGGTGGCTGAAGCAATGATTGCCCAAACTGAGCTTAAATATGTTCCCGGAAGTTCTGGTGGCGCAGCAGGAGTTAAAGCAGAGCAAGCACAAAAACATAAATACACAGTTGCCGAGACTCTGAAGTTTCTACGGCGCTGTGAGCTGCTGACAGTAAAAGATTTACTCCCACTTTTCCCTGATTTTGCCGCTATTGACGACTTCAAAGCCGAGATCTGTGGCTTCCTGCAAGACCACGCAAGCCATCTGCAGCAGTTACAGCTGGAAATGGAAGAATCTGTGTCGACAGCGGAAGCTATTAAGCAAGAAATTACCAGCTATAACCGCACGGGGCGTAGATTTGCCTTAGTGGAGCCAGGAGAGAGTTGCAGTTTGTGTCAAAAGCCGTTAGTTTCGCGTAGGTTTTATGTATTCCCCTGTCAGCACGGGATGCACTCTGATTGTCTGATTAAAACGATTCTGGGATCTTCCCGGGCCGAAGGGCTGGATTACAGGCTGCGGCAGAAACTGCAGGAGATTCAGATCAGTCGGAGGAACGGTAAACTTGTGGATAACGAAGCTATCGACGAGATAATCTCGACGAAGTGCGTGCTGTGCTCAGATATAAAGATTGCCAGCATTGAGGATGGGTTTGTCAGTGCGAGAGACCAGAAGGAAGTAGAAGAGTGGGAATTGTGATGGGAGATGAGGGAACTGGGCGGAAATGAGCTGTGGTTGGGGTTTTATAAGGGAAGAAAGATGGGGGAAGAAGAATATGGAAGGGAGTAGAGATGAGGGGCTAGAATTTCTGTTGGAGTTGCTTTTTCATCGTATATGGAGAACGCTGTTTTATTAGTCGAAGCTTGGTCTGCGGTTGAGCCGCTGGCTATGCTTTACTAAGGGTTTCAGACTCCTTATGCTTTTCTAAGGGTTTTATACTCCTTATGCTTTTCGCTCTTATTACCATCTTCATTCATGTATACACTATATATTCACTACATCTTCAACACATCTAGATGTTGAAGCGCTGACCGTTATAGAGCATGAGCTGACGCTTTGTATATTAGTTATCTTTACATACATGAGAGGAAATTCATTATTTCAGTATACTGGATCTGCCGTAGGTTACCCGCTGCTCAGATTATCCATGTTTTTCCGCTTATTAGCCGAAAGCACCGTGCAAACTGAGATGAGAAGTATGAAGACAATGAGCCCTGTGAAGTTTAGGCATATCTGCTTGTTTGGTGTTTCTTGAGTAAGATGGAATCTTCTTCAGCTTCTGTCTCCTCGAATTTTGGATCTCATATTTCGAATATCGGATCTCGGATCTCGGATCTCGGATCTCGGATCTCCTCGGGTCTCCTCTCGCATTGCACTTCTTGTCTCCTCTCACCGCCAACCTCACATCTCCTCCCACTCCTCCCCCCGCCACCCACCAAAACTCCAACCTGATATCATCAAACACCTTGGCAATTGCGTAATCCCCATATAAAAACTCCTCCAATTTCTCCCTTTCCACCCCTTCTATCCACCCAAAACTGGAAATTTCTCCACCATACTTTCACCCTGTTCCCGCTTGTATCTTCTACAAGCAGCTGGAACTCTCAAGAGCTTCATAATCTGCCACGTTGAACTACCTCTCTGGCTTAACTTCTGGCTTGGCTGCTAGCGGACGACAGCCTGTGTCGCGATTGCACATTTTCACAAGGCATTTCTCATATTCTGCATCTGCAATGGCGCCTACCAAGCACTATCAATACCTCGTCATTGGCGGAGGTTCTGGCGGTGTCGCCTCGGCTCGGCGTGCCGCTTCTTATGGTGCTAAAACTCTGCTTATTGAGGGCAAAGCTATGGGCGGAACATGCGTAAACGTTGGCTGTGTGCCTAAGAAAGTCATGTGGTATGCGGCGGATACGGCAAAACGGATTTCGGAAGCTCGGGAGTACGGATTTGATGTCGATCCGGCGAAAGCGCATACTTTTGACTGGAATATGCTGAAAACTAAGCGTGACGCTTACGTTAAGAGGCTTAACGGTATTTACGAACGTAATTTAACTAAAGAAGGCGTAGATTTTGTTTACGGCTGGGCCAAATTCAACTCCAGCGGCGATAAATCCGTAGATGTAGTGTCCCATGACGGATCAGTCCAGAATTACACTGCTGATCATATTCTAATTGCAACAGGCGGTAAACCGACGCATATGAAGGAAGGACAGCTCGGTGCGGGGCTCGGAATCGACTCTGACGGGTTCTTTGATCTTGAAACCCAGCCGAAAAGAGTCGCAATCATGGGTGCAGGGTATATTGGCGTAGAATTTGCCGGAGTATTCCGTACTCTCGGCTCAGAAGTACATATGTTTATGCGGAAGCCGACAGTGTTAAGCGCTTTTGATCCGATTATCCGTGAAACCATCACCGAGCACTATAAAGAGCTCGGAGTGAAATTCCATACTTCCTGGGATAAAATTGAGAAGATGGAGAAAAGCGGGGAGAAAGGGAAGTATGAAATTGTCTATGACGGGGAAACTATCGTAGTAGATGAAATTGTATGGACTGTAGGCCGTAGATCATTCCTGGGATTCGGGTTAGAACATATAGGAGTAAAATTGGATAAGAAGGAGAATATCGTAGTAGACGAATACCAGCAAACCAACGTACCTAACGTATACTCCCTTGGAGACGTTGTGGGCCGAGTTGAGCTTACACCTGTGGCGATTGCTGCAGGTCGGAAGCTTTCCAACAGGCTGTTTGGTCCTGCTGAGTTCAAAGATCAGAAACAGGACTATGAAAACGTTCCTTCAGCTGTTTTCTCTCACCCTGAAGCGGGGGCTATTGGCTTGACTGAGCCACAGGCTGTAGAGAAGTACGGAGAGGAGAATATCAAGGTGTACAAGTCGAAATTTGTCAGTATGTACTATGCTATGCTTGAGCACAAGTCTCCTACTGTATATAAGCTTATATGTGCTGGTCCTGAGGAGAAAGTCGTTGGTTTACACATTGTGGGTGATGCCAGCAGTGAAATTCTCCAGGGTTTCGGTGTAGCTGTGAAGATGGGTGCAACGAAGGCTGATTTCGACAACTGCGTAGCTATTCATCCTACTTCAGCTGAGGAGTTGGTTACTATGCGTTGATTCTGATGCTGATGCTGACTTTAGAGTATGTAGTAAGAGAGTTTAGAATGTATAAGCAGGAAAGCAGGAATATATTTTTGACTGAGCTGTTTTGTTAGACTATGATGGTTGTATTGATAGGTATAGGTGTAGAGAAGGGAATAAGAGTGGGAAAGTGTGGGAAAGTGTGGGAAAGAACGGAGAAGGGTGGATAAGAACTGATAAGAGAAGAGTATGTAGACAGATGTAAATGCTATCTACACTGTATACTCCACTCAATTGAAGACGAACAGACAGCTAGAGAGTCCTTTGCATATTTCGGAAAAACCGAAACTAAAAGGTGAACATTCAAATGATGAGATATCCCGTAGATTGCAGCTTACTGTGACGTATTAATTAGCTGTGAACTTCTAACCAGGACCAATTGGCGCTCCTTAATACGCGAAAAGCGGCATTGAATGCTCAACGCTAAATCGGCTTATCCTGTATGGATATTAACGGGTAGAAGCTCGAGGAGTTTTGGCTTTTAGACACGAATTTCAAACTTGGGAAATCTCGGGAAAATTCCCAGAGAGCAGGGAAGGTTCTACAGGTAAGCTGTCGGGTATTTAGTGCAGTTTAAGGATTATGACAGTCATATATACTCATATATACGTATAGATACGTATAGAGACTCTTAGATACTCTTATATACTCTTATATACTATTAGATGCTCTTACCTACTCTTAGATACTCTAAAATACTCTCAGATACTATTAGATACTCTCGGATACTATTATAGACTCTTCTATACTCCTATATACTCATATCCTATCTCCTTAAGCTGCTAATTGCCCAAGCCATACCCGTTCACCGTCTACATCTACACTTGCAGCCACCTCACATCTCCATCTTCTCCAGAATCCCAAACCAACTCCCACATCCTTCTGCGCCCAATAATAATTTATACAAGACACTCTTTCTTTTTCCTCCTTCTTCTCATTTTCCTTCTTATTCCCCCTCCTCCTTTTCTTCCTTTTCCTCCTCCTTCTCCTCATCTCTCTCATTCCCCAATCTCTCCTCTCCCCCCCTTCACTTCACATCTCACCCTCCTTATTTCATATCACGTCATCACTTATCAAGAAGAGACGTCAAGTCTGCTAAAAGGATTTGATACCCGAAACGCACAAACAGACAACCGACAGTCAGCACCCCGCAATCAACGCCACAGTCGGCTTTTAAAACTGCCGTAAACCTCCCGAAAAAAGCCACAAAACTTGCGACAGCAGCAGGCACGTCTCGTTCCTCGCCGCGCCACATTCTACCCCAATGGAGCAATACATCAGTGACGGCGATTTCGACGCCACATCAGATGCCGAATCGGCGGCTGAAATGGCATCGGAACTGCCAATCTCCGCTATGGTATCCTCGGCACGTCTAGACCGGCTGGAACAGACGCGCCGCCGCCGAAACTCGCTTGTGCCGTCCGCGGCTTCCAGCCCGATCTCCCGACTACCAGCGGAAATCCTTTTACACATATTTTCATACTTACCAGATAGACGGGATCTTTTACGGCTTTTATGCGTTTGTCATTTGTGGTGTGATTTAGCCGTTGAACTTTTGTGGTTCCGTCCAAGCATCACCCGGCCCGCTACCCTCGAAAAATTCTTATCAGTGCTCCGCAGATGTCCACAGGATACCCGTTATAACTATTTTGCCTTCATTCGCCGTCTCAATATATCCAGCGTAGCGAAATCCATTGACGACGACGGCTTTTCCGTCATGGTACGCTGCAAAAACCTGGAACGCCTGACGCTGTCTAACTGTGTTCGGCTTACGGATAAATCTGTGGCACCTGTGTTGTCTCACAGCGCAAAATTACAGTCTATAGATATGTCACATACATTACATATAACTGATGTTTCTGTGCTTGCTTTAGCCCGAGCTTGCCGACGGATCCAGGGGCTTTACGCCACAAACTGCGCCTCTCTGACTGACACAAGCATCACCGCTTTGGCCCGCGCGGCTCCAATACTGAAACGACTCCGTCTCGGAGGTTGTACGCAGCTTACTGACGCGTCTGTGTTAGCATTAGCTCGTTACTGTGCGCTACTCGTAGAATTCGATGTTCAATCTTGTACAAACGTAACAGATTCCGCTGTCAGAGAAGTATTTCTCCGGTTACACGTGCTACGGGAATTCCGAGCCGGTTTTGTCCCACAATTAACCGATAGAGTATTTTCTGACCCTGATAAGCCCGGAACTTCTCTACTCCAGTCCGGAGCTATGAGTATCGAGCGGCTGCGTAGCGTAGACTTATCGGGATGTCCCGGGATCACAGATAGATCTGTGGCACTTTTAGTAACACATGCTCCGAGATTACGCAGTGTTACGCTGTCTAAATGCTCTAATTTAACCGACGCGTCACTCCGATCCCTAGCTAAATTACACAGAAACCTCCATTACATACATTTGGGCCACTGCCATCTCGTGACAGACTACGGAGTAAACGCGCTGCTTCGGCAATGCCCGAGAATCCAGTATATAGATTTAGCATGCTGTGTTAACCTCACAGACGCTACACTCGTAGAACTGGCGCATTTGCCGAAAGTACGCCGGATCGGATTAGTGAAATGCGCTTCCATATCCGATGCCGGTTTGTACTCTTTTGTAATGTCTAAAGCTAACGCAAATACCTGCGGAGGACTTGAAAGAGTGCATTTATCCTACTGTTCGGGGTTATCGCTGTTTTCTGTCTATGCTTTGCTCCGTTTCTGTACTAAAATCACTCATTTGAGTCTCACAGGGGTCCACGCGTTCCTCCGCGAAGATATCACGCGGTTCTGCCGCCCTGCACCACCAGATTTCACCGTACATCAGAAATCAGTGTTTTGCGTATTCTCAGGTGAAGGCGTACACGAACTCCGAGCTTACCTCGGCCGTGTGTTTGAGCGCAACGGAACAGAGGATCCGAGCAATTCCGGGAACGCTGCGCACGTTATTAACGCCACAAATATATCAAACGCCGCTAATGCCGCCATTTTCGGAATTAACGGAGGTGTCGGTCCAGCTGGAACCGCAGGAACAGCAGGAACCGCAGGAACCGGAGGAACCGCTGCTACCCCAGGAGAATTAACCCGAGGACAGGCAATTGCAGCTGCAATGGTGGCAGCACTGCGAGAACCACCAGGAGATCGGCCTGCGCTGCGCCACTTGCCTGTGGCGCTCGGCCCGGCTTTATATAACGAATTCCGACGGGAAGCGGCTCGTATTTCCTCCATGCAACTCCCTGAAGACGAGCGGAACGCCCGCTACGTACATCTGGTGATGTCAGTGCTGCGGCGGCACCATCCGGGCCCGGCACCGGCGACTCTGACGGGGTTGGCAACGCTAGTCGGTGGTCAGGTTGTTCGGGCGCCCGCACCGGCGATTCCTGGGCTTCCAGGGTCTGAGGGGTTCCGCATTGCAGGTGTGCCGAGGCTGGTAGTGGGGGGGCCGCGGGCGGAGCCGAGGCCGAGAGCGGAAGCTGACGGTGTGGCGTCGGAAGAGGCGGATGGACAGTCGGAAGTTGGAGACGATAGTGAGATGGGATGAGATTTGAAAAGGAGGAGAATAAGGAGAAGAAGGAGAAGGAAAAGAAAAAGGAATATGGGAAAGAAAGATAGGAAAATGCATGGGTGGTGTTGATGGGAGTTATGGCGGGGGGGTTCGAGGAGATGGGAAATAGGGAAAAGTGTGTTGTAGGGTGAGTAATAGCTAGATATATACCGAGCCGATAAAGGTTAGGTTGGATTTGCTTGGGCAAATGAGTCGGAATCGGGAGAAGTAGCTTGTCGGAATACACAAGTGGCGAGGATCATTGATGTTGTAGGCTGTAGGAAGTGTAGAGTGTTGTAGAGGGGGAGAGAAGGGAGTAAAGATGGGGTGGGGTGTGGTAGGATAGGATAGGATAGGATAGATGAGGAAACTGGGACTTAAAGATGATTAGATGAGAGAGCAAAGATGAAGCTGGAGTCGGAATTGGAAAAGGAATTGAATTTGAAAAAATGGAATTGGAATTCAAACTGGTGATAAGTAAAGATGGGAAATTACAAAGACATTGGATTGAGCGGTGGATTTTCCGGTTTAAAAGGCATTCAAATAGATTGCTGTTGATTCCAATCACATGCAGATAGCAAAGGGATCAGCCAGGGATCAACAAGGATTGACATAGTGCAACTGAGGTAGAATCTGAGCACTGATTATCACTCTGGGTCAGTTTGAGTCAAATGTGATCTCCTGTGATTTGATTAAGCCGTGTTTTTCATTATATTCATTCTTATATTCATTTTTATATTCATTTTTATATTCATATTTATATGTTATCAGATCATATATTTTCTTACGTTTTCTCACTTCGTTGATTCTTCAGTTATATTGAATACTGTGTGGCCAGGGCGCAAAAGAATCAACTAAGCTGTGTATTCTCCTCTTAATCTCCTCAGTCCTTCCGTGGACTGCCGTGGACTGTGCAAATCAGCTACTTGGAAAAGCCAGTCTCCGCCGGGGAGAACTAGAAATCCATTGAGTTGAAATTTCATGGCAAACGTCGGATTTGCGTTCAAAATGAGCAGAGCGTGGATTATTGCTGACATTCGCTGAACTTCTGTTATAATGTCTTCTTTTTGTTATCCTATTTCTTATTATATATTATATCCTATCATTTCCTATCATATCCTATCATATCCTATCATATCCTATTATTTCCTATCATATCCTATCATATCATATCATATCATATCCTATCACATCATCTCCATCCTCTATTCTCCTATTCTTTTATTCTCTAATTCTCTTCTATCATAGATTAATTCAGTTCATTCCGGAGTTTTCCATTCTAAAATTACAACTTTCAATACAGGTTAACCCTTCAACTGATGAGAATAAAACCGACTAATTCCTTGAAGTTCCGGCCTTCTCAATTCCTACTAAAACTCTCTCCTCTTTCTTTAAATTCTATCAAATCCTCTTAGATTTGCCTATTTACTACTCATTCCTCTCAAATAGCAATCCATCATACTCATCAACACGTAATTCCTACTTCCTACCATCTCATTATTAATGTATAGGGTATCGAATTTATTCTCGCATTTCTCTTGTATTTCCCCCTCAATTCTTCCATATATCGGCTATTATACACTCACTATCTTGCTAAATTTGCTAGAATTATAATCTCTAGAATCGCTAAAATCGTCATACTTCTCATATATTCAACCACTCAGCTGCCGAATATATTCCGCTGCCTGGTCTTCCAACAGTTGCACAATCTGCTCACATTTATCCGTCATTCTCTGCTCCAATCTGTCGCAATTCCGATCCATCCATTGATCTAATGTGAGTTCCAGTTCTTCTTCCGATGTTACTGTGGCTGTAATTGACGCCACTTCCGGTTCAGGGGTTAGAAGAGCGTAAAGTTTATGTAAAGCAGTCAACGGAGCAACTGTGGCGCTGTCAGCTGAGCCACCACAAGACGTTTTCGTCGGAGAAGCAAGGCGGAACAAAGCCGGGGATCGGCTGAGCTTTGTAGGTGACGGAGTGGAAGTTGCGACGGCGGAAAAGCCGAGATGCGTTTTCAATGGAGATTTGTGTAACCGAGACGGCGTTTTCGATCCTACAGTTACCGCAGAACGTGCTGGGGATGTCGGGGCAGTTCGGTTAGGAGAAAGCTGTGATAAAGAGAGAGGAGGCAGTTTTGAGTCGTCTCCTGCTAGAATATTGAGTGAATGAGTTGGTTTTTCCGCTTTTTCCGCTTTTTCCGCTTTTTCCGCTTTTCCCGAGTTTCCCAAGCTTTCGGTCAGCTGAGAGGGCAGCGGCGGCAGTGGCGGGAGTTTCATAAATGCCGGGGCTTCGGGAACTTTTGGAGCTTCTGGGAGTGACGGTAAGGCGGTCGTTTGTGGCTGAATCGGCTGTGTGATTTCGTTTGTGTTTGTTTCAGCCACATTAGGGAACTGTGGCTGGGTATTTCCGTTTTGAGATGTGGCTGAGGTTTCATTTCGGGTTAATTTCTGTGGTATTTCGGGATTTTTACTCGGGGTTTCAATTGACTCGGTTTGATCTTTCTTTGGTGGCTCAGGTGGCGCAGTTATTTCCGTTTCAGTCTCCTCTCTAGCCACTTTAGCCGGATTAGGCAATGCTGGTTCCATTTTCCCTACTTCTACGAGTTCAGCCACTTCTTCAGATTCAGCCACAGTTTCCACTGTTTCCATAGTTTCCTTTTCCGGGATTTCAACCACCCGCGTGGTTGAACTTTGTGGCTCATTTCTCGGCAGTTCTGCTAACTTCTCTTCCGATTTCTCTATCGGCTCTTCCGCTTCTTCCGCTTCTTCCGTCAGTTTCCCTCTTAGCTTTTCCGGTTTTTGCACCTTCTCAGCTTTTGTGCCCTTCGTATTCTTCGCACCCTTCGCACCCTTCGCAGCGTTCGATTTCTGTTTTTTCCCCCATACAGCGTCAAGCGCTTTGTCTAATCCTTCGTCTTCTGACTCTTCGCTGTCTCCGTCGTCGGCCATTATATTAGATATTTTGGATCTCGGCTTTCTTGCCGGAGCTTTCGGTCGATTCCGGGCCGTTGATCGGCTTACTCGTTTCCGTGTAATTTTCTCGGGTTTCTGTTCTTCTTCTGTGTAAGTTTCCATATCCGATTCCGATTTTTCTTCCGACTTTTCTTCCGTTTCCGATTCTTCTTCCGATTCCCGCGTCATTTCAACTTTCTCAACTCGGCTTACACGGCTTGCACGGCTTGTACGGCTGCTTCGGCTAACTACGCTGCTCTTCTTCCGCTTCACGGAAGCCGTGGAACTCCGCACACGTTTCACAGAAGATCTCCGCGTTTGTGGTGCCGAAGTAGAAGCAGAAGTGAAAAAATAACAATCAGGTGCTCTACGCCGATGTTCCTCAGTAGGATTATCTTTAACCTCCCATCCTTCTAGTGAAAGTCCACAATACAAACAGCCAGCAAGATCATCTCCGGGCTGTTCCGAGGCACAGTGGAACCCCGCTTGTACCAGCCGTTTCGACGTGGGCACCCAGCCTTTCTTTCCGTCGTGTGGCCACCAATCACCGAAACTTGCAGTACGTATTTCTGTACATTCTGCCGAATGCGGGTCGCCAAATGTGGCTTGGCGTTCCCAGAATGAGGCGTCAAGCACAAACGCGGAATCTCGGCGTCGGGACCGCTCGATTTGTGCCGCTGTGCTTATAATACGGGCAAAGGGGCATTCGGGTGCCATTTTCACATGCACGGAAATCGGATCGTCTTCAGGGGTCCATTCATCTAGCGATTGTGCGCAGAAATCGCACGTCACGTTGTCTGGGGATACTTTAGTAGGAGAGAAGTAAAACCCGGCTCGGGCCATTTGTGCTGCCGACGGGACGGCATGCGGCCAATCTATGAGTTTGGCCTTCCGGCCTCGGCCCGTGGGGGGTTTGTGCTGAGAGAAGGAGCTGAGTCGTTCTGTGTAAGATTGCATTTTTGCGGTTATATGGTGGTTTGTGTTCCGAGTACGGATCGGTTGATTTGCCGAGCCGCCGCTGTGATGCCGAGCCGTTCCGTTGTTTAACTGATAATCGGAGATGAGGAGGAACAGCGGAGTTGAAGATGAGGAAGTGGCTGTGCCGGATTGGGTAATAGGTAAATATGATAACTGGGGTTTTACGGTTACCGGATTTGGAATATTTGGGGCGTGTGATTTGGTATTTGTTGATTATGTGATCGTTAAACAAGGATGTCTACATGTGAACACGGAACGAGCCGGAGATGAGACGTGAAAGTTAGTGGGGGACATACCCAATTAGGCAAGAGCCGCAAAATTCGGCAGAGCCGCCGCGCATGAGCGGCTGCCGCGCCGAAACAGGTTTTGCCGCAAGCAAGTATTTCCGTTTTCCCTCTAAAGGTTAGTCGAGCGTTGATCTTATGGGGAAATAGTGTTTGGCTGTGAAACACGGTCGTGGCGGCGGACTATCAAAGTTGCTAGATACTGTGATAGCGGAAGTGGAATTCTAGCCTGGCAGGCACACTAGAGATAAGCTGTGCAATTATTGACCGTCTCGTAGGATCAAATACGGCTGAGCCAGATAAGGCGATTGGGCTGTTTCAGTAGGTAATCAAAGTAACGGAGGTTTGATAGATGCGAGATTGACAGAAATGTAAGATCGGGAAGCCCTACTTGTTCAGTGTAGGGTTTTGACGGAACTGTTTTTCGTTTCGTCGGTATTATTATTTTAAACGGCGCAAGCAATAAGGTTAGACTTTAACCCTAGCGTGCTAGTGGGGTACTAACGGCGAACTGTAAATAAGGTTAAGGTATTTTTATTCAAACGTGCAGGAAATGCCTCAGTGCCCAGAGAGCGATCAACCAGATGTCTGATTCTCCGGTGAGATCTGCCGTCTAGCCCATTCGGCTCCGGGACGACAATGCGCGACAGTTGCCGTACAAGCTTACAATTTCATGCTCGAAACCTTATAGGGTTAGGCTCGAGGAGGTAAACCTTCCTTAGACTCTAACTTTGTATCCGGTTTCCTCACGATGACTTATCAAATTTCAAATACTCACTTCAATAACTCAATAATACCGAAGATTTCCATCTAGGCCTGCCATTACCTTAGAGGAAATGTCTGCTCGACGTTCCTTTTGCTCTTCTTTTTTCTCCTTTCACACTCTTCTAAACATACAAGCCCGCTCTCTATTGCATCCTCCACCCTCAAGCTGAACCAGTCGACTGGTCAAATCACCTCTCAGCTCTTGACTCTTCGCACACCGTTCCACACAATGACCTCTACTTCCTTAATAACTACAAAACCATCGTCCCCCACATCGGCTGCTTCTTCTCTGCCCACCCAGAAGAGGCGCAAAAAGTTCACAAGATCAAACACTGGTTGTCTATCTTGCCGGAAACGCAAGTAAGTGTTATATTATTATGTTGTAGTGAATTCCCTATGATCTCCCGACTTTTCCCTGCGTGCTTCGCGGTATCTAACTGCTAACCTATTCAGAAAGAAGTGTGACGGTGCAAAGCCTCAGTGCAGTGCTTGCACCCGCCTTGGGAAACACTGCGAGTATCCTTTCGCGAACCTCCAATGGCAGTTCTACACGGCAAACGAGGGGGCTGCTCCACTGGCCCTCCACTCGCATTCTCATTCACATTCACATTCACATGCTCACTCGCATTCCAATTCCCATTCCAATTCCCGTGGGAGATCCGACGGCCAGCGGAAGGAGCCGGTGTTCAAAATGCACTATGGGGATTCCAAACCGGCTCGGACAGCTCGAACAAACAGGCCGACTCGGAGTTCGGACAGCTCCGTCCGCAATTGTCGAAAGCCTGCTCGGCCCGAGTTCCGAACCGAATTCCGTCCAGAGTTTCCCGAACTCAGCTCGGTTAATCCTGTGACTGCTTTTCTCACTTTCCCTTTCGTGGAAGCTGCCCCACACACTTCTCTGCTCTCTCCGGCCTCGGAGCAGTGGAAACAGCCTTGGAATTTCCATTTCACTGGCAATTTCGGTGAGCCGGACGACTACGGTTCTTCCGCTAGCAGCTCCGATGATCTCGGACTGATTTTCCCTGGATACGGAGAGCTTCAACAGTTCATCGACTCGCAGCCGTCTTTAGAAAGTCTCCACGAATCTCAGAAACAAGGTGTTCCGTCATCAGTACCGTCTACCCCACCCCCGCTTTCGCCTCCCGCTTTTGCCCCTCCCTCGGCTTTGCCGCTGTCCCAGAACGATACCGCGAAACTCTTGCACGCTTTCCAGCACACTGTGGCTCCCCGTATTTCCTCCCTTGCTACTTCCGACAACTCCTTCGTCGCCACATTCCTCCCGCTCGCCTACACATATCCGCCGGTGTTGCGGGCGCTCTTGGGATGGACGGCTACGTGGCTGCACGTTCTGCAGCTCGATTCGGAGCTCCCAGTGGATCTTCCGGCGTCCGCAGTGCATGAGCTTCTTGACGGGGTTGAAGCGGAAGCAGAGGCGCTGTGCTTGACCACTGGGAAGGGCCCGAAACATGCCGAGCTGCTGCTGGCTTTAAGTGGCATTCTGGTAGCGCAGGATGTGCTGCTTACTGGAAACGGGATGTGGCGCAATTTCCTTGTCATGACGAAACGGGCAGTGGAATCAGTCGGTGTGGAGCAGATGTGTGGCTCAAGACAAACTCGGTGGCTCCTGCAGAGCTTTTTATATCACGAGCTCACCGGAACACATACAGCAGTGCAGGGAGTGTGGCTCAGCTCTGAGCAACTAAAAGCAGTGCTGCTGGCCGACACAGAGCCCGAAGCGTATATGGGACTGTGCCGTCCTTTGTTTGTGCATTTGGCAGAGATCTTTGCTCTGTCGGCTCGACGCTATCGCGGGGGGCTCGGCGCAGATTTGGCAAAGATTTGGGTGGAAGCAGCACTGCTTGAAGCAGCTGTGGCGCAGTGCTGTCCTCTTCCTATCCCGGCCGGCGTTTCCGAAACGGATGAGAGCGTCGCTGCCCATCTGCGAATGTTCTCTGTGCTGCAGAAAGTGTTGATTCTGCTACTTCGGCAGCTGGTGTACCGCCAAAGCTCGCGCTCTGTGGAAACGGAGCTTCTCGTCACCAAAGCTAGGCAAGAATTGGAGACTCTCGCTGGCCCTGGAGTCGATCCGCTATTACTTTTTGCTCTTTTCATTGTGGGGATCGACTGTATCAATCCGGGCGACAGGGCTTGGTTGTTGAAGAGTTTGAAAGGTCTGTATGGCAGAATGCAATTGGGGAACATTAAAACAGCGGGGAAACTTTTGAAAGAGATTTGGGCGGCCAATCCTACTGGTAATTGTTTTGTGTTTTGGCCTGATGTGGCGGAAAGCAGCAGCTACGATGTTAGCTTGGCGTAAATGGGAAAGAAAAGACGACGGAAAGAGGGATGAGATGGGCTGGGATGTAATGAGATGGGATGAGATAGCAAGAAAGGGACGTCTCAGAAGGCAGAGACGACAGTAGGTCAGGCGAGTCGAGTGTAATCGAGTGGAATAAGAAGGACGTTGATGGATAATAGATAGTGCAAAAAGGTTATAATATAAGGTATTTGAGGTAAAGATGAGCTGTAGGGAGGGTGGAAAGGGTGAAGTGTGATCCTTGAGTATACAGAGGGCTCGGTATACTGTGTCAAACTATGTTGTACTGATGACTTTCAGTCAAGTGATTTAATAAACAGTGGTCTAATAAAAACTGATACTCTTTATTTTGGTTAGCTGCTGTCTATTGTCAAAAGAATAATATCAGGGTAATAGAAAACCTATATAAGATGCAGAGTATAGATGATCGTAGCTCAATCTTCTCAGAGACCATTTGAAAGGAAGTAGTATCTGTAGATCCAAACAGAAGCTGTATAGTCTTCAAGAAAACCAGAGCAGATAATATAAGGAAACCTGTGATTCAAGATAAATGGTTATAAACAGCAGAGTTTCCCCGGTTTGCAGTAGCTTAGGAGTGCTGCAAAAACTAGGCATCATTAATACCGAAGCTCAAACGTAATAAACGTCAACGGTTCTCTAACAGTTTCAAAGAATGTTTCACCTGCATAGTCTAAAATATCCGAAGTACCGGTCAAAAGCCGATTGAGCAGTCGAGTGCCGAGGAATGTCAGATTAGAGTGAGATCAATAGTATGTATCTTCGCAGACTATGAAGCAAACGGGCTTCAAGAATAGACTTTTGGGTTTACCGGTAAAGTGCAGAAGGTTTGCGCTAAGCCTCTAAAGGCAGGGCTAGTCAATGCCTTAAGGTTTAAAGTGGAATACCAGGTCGGTACTTCCTATCTGGGGCAGACGATTAACCCTGTTTGGAACTCACTAAAACCCCTACATGACAAGGTTTGAACTTCCTCCGCGAGACTACCCGAAGCCGCTGAAGCATTAGAACATGGGCACAATGGGAAGTTGCAAGAGCTTCATATAGCTAGATTTAGTAATCTAATGCCAGAATTTTTACATACACCATAGAAATACGCTCCGGTGCCGCTCATTCTGCCGTCTGATTAACTATAGGTCTCAATCCCGGGATACACCCGATTCGGTCATTTTGGCGCTTAATCCTCGCACAGCCCTATCTAAGATTCAAGCTTTAGCTTTACGTTAAGCTTTGTGAGAAACTCAACTTTAGGTCAAAAGTTTAATTGTATCATGGCACCCAAATCAATATCCTCTATCTCAGCTCAATTGCGAGATCCCGGGCGCTTTTTCCTCTTTCAATGAACGAAACCCTCTTGCCGACTGTCACCAAAGCACCTATATAGTTGAATATCCCCAAATTTCCCTCCTCAGATCTGTTGCTACTTCTGTACTTTCAGAAATCCCAATCCCTCCCACAGTATACCACTCCAAATACGTTCCTTTCCTCCTTACTCCTCTACCTCCTCAACTATCTATCCAATATCAATATGACTTCCGACCAAACACATTTCTCTGCTATCAAAACAGTGCTGGTTGCAAACCGTGGTGAGATCGCTTGCCGAATCATCCGCACGTGCAAACAGGTAAGTTCCTCCCTCGTCCAGAGCCTTCTCATATCCTTCTACTAACCCGACATCTCAGTACGGCATCAAATCTGTCGTTGTGTTCTCCAACGAAGACGCAGAATCTCTCCACGTTTCAGAGGCAGATGAAAGCATCTTGCTCACCGGCACAGGTGTCGCCGCCTACACCGATATCCCTCAAATCGTGAAAGCTGCCCAGGACTGCAAGGCAGACGCTGTAATCCCTGGCTATGGGTTCCTGTCAGAGAACAGAGACTTCGTGGCCGCTTTAGAAGCTGCTGGTATCATCTTCGTTGGCCCAGCGTCTGCCTCGGTAGAGCTCTTCGGTCTTAAACACTCGGCCAGAGAGTTGGCTGTAGCAGCAGGTGTGCCAGTCGTTTCAGGGTCAGGTCTCATCACCTCCGAGTCGGAAGCCTTGGAAGAGGCGGCCAAGATCGGATTCCCTGTAATCTTGAAAGCCACAGCCGGTGGTGGCGGTATGGGAATGAAAGTCTGCCGTTCGGAAGAGGAAGTGGTCGCCGGAGTGAGAGAAGTTCGTTCTAGAGGTTCCACGCTGTTCAAGAACGACGGACTGTTTATGGAACGATACGTTGAACACGGTAGACACATTGAAGTGCAAGTTTTCGGCAACGGAGCCGGGGACGTGGTGGCCTTCGGAGAACGAGAATGCTCAGTGCAGCGGAGACATCAGAAAGTTGTGGAGGAAACTCCGTCTCCGTTCATTGCCGGCCCGGCGGCCATTCGGCCCGAGCTGCGGGCGGGTTTGTCGGATTGCGCTGCTCGGCTGGCCGCAGCAGTGAAGTACAAATCCGCTGGTACTATTGAGTTCCTCGTAGACGATGACGACGCGTCCTTCTACTTCCTGGAAATGAACACCCGACTTCAGGTAGAGCACGGAGTCACAGAGCTTGTGTATGGCGTAGATCTTGTGTATTTGATGTTGCTGCAGGCGGAGTACGAGAGACGCGGCACTACTGGAATCCCGGAAGCGGAACTCCGGGCCGCAGGGACCTTCACACGTGATTCCGCTGGCCGAGCTGTCCCTGAAGGTCACAGTATCGAAGTAAGACTCTACGCCGAGAACCCCGTACAGGATTTCCGTCCCTGCCCTGGTGTGCTGACTTATGTGTCCTTCCCGGACAGTTTGCCTGATTTACCACAGGTTAAAGTCAGAGTGGATACCTGGGTGGCTACTGGAACTTCCGTTACTCCACATTTTGATCCGTTATTGGCCAAATTGCTCGTTTGGGCTCCGACAAGAGCTGAGGCTGTCACAGGAATGCTCCGTGTGCTCCAGGAAACTTCTGTGCATGGTCCTACGACCAACGCGGAGTACCTGGCAGCCATTTTGGATTCTCAGGAGTTCGGATCGGGGAAAACTCTCACCTCTTTCCTCAACAACTTCAAATTCACACCCAAACTCATGGAATTCACCATTCCCGGAGCCTATACCACTGTGCAGGATCTCCCTGGTAGAATCACCTACAACGGTGGTGTCCTAATGGGAGGTCCCATGGATAAATTTGCATTCCAGGCCGGTAACCTCCTAGTAGGGAATCCTCCTGAGACTGAAGGGTTTGAGATTGTTCTTTTAGGCCCGGAAATCAAGTTCCATGCTCCGGCAACTATATCTCTTTGCGGTGGAGACTTCGCTTTCACTATCGATGGGAAGGAAATGCCTCTGTGGGCTGCTGTGGATGTCCCCGCTGGCTCCGTGGTGAAGATTGGCGAGCTGAAGTCCGGCGTAGCAGGAAAATGCTACCTGGCGATCCGTGGCGGCTTGCCGTCTGTGGCTGAGTACCTCGGCTCAAAGGCTACTTCACCTACAGTGCATTTGGGAGGCCATCAGGGCGGCCCGCTGCGTCCTGGTGATTGTTTGGCTGTGGCAGACCATGAACCTGTAGAGAAGGTGTCTATTGTCTACCAACTGCCCGACGCGGCACATCCGGATTACAACAAATCCGACGAGGAGCACGTCTGGTGGCTCAGATGTCTCCATGGCCCGCACGACACTCCGGAAATCATCGGCGACGAAGGTCACAAAACGCTGTTTGAGACGGAGTGGAAAGTCAACATGAACTCCAACCGAGGATCTCTCACTCTGGACGGGCCGAAGGTTCCCTTTGCCCGGCCAGACGGCAGAGACGGTGGCAACCATCCGGCTAACATCATTGAATATATCTTCCCGCCCAACGGAGTCTCCACAGTCGGTGATATGACTGTTATTTCAGCCGTCGACGGGATTACCGTCTCGGGATTTTTGTCTCCGATTGTGCCGATCGAGGCCGATTGGTGGAAATTCGGCCAGGCTAAAGTCGGAGCCAAGATACGGTTCAACCCCGTGACATACAACGATGCCCTGAAGCTGCGGAAACGAAGACAGGAGTATCTGCAGTTTATTGGCACCCTGCCGACCGCTGAGCAGGCTGCTGCTCGGCCCTTTGCTGCTTCCGAAGTCCTGGAATCCTACGAACCGGTCAAAGTAGACTCCGCTTTGTACGCTAGGGAGGCCGCTTCCAGCTCTCTTCCCCAGATGATGATCCGCCAAGCCGGTGAAAAGATGATCCAGGTTGATTTCGGATTGGAGAAGTTTGCCCTCGCCTCAGTGGGCCGACAGTATCTTCTGTGCTCTGCTCTGGAAAAGCTCATTAAAGAGCAACCAGAGCTGGCTGGTATATACCGGATGGAAACCTCTAACGGATGTCTAGCCATAGCTTTTGAGCCGGCCACTACTTCCCGGGAACATTTGTTGAAAACCGTGATAGAACTAGAAGCTTCTTTGCCTCCTACGGAGGAGATGAAAGTCCCGTCCCGGCTGTTCCGTCTTCCGCTGTGCATTGAACATCCGGCTGTGTTAGACTGCTGGGACAGATATGCCAAGTCTATCCGACCCACGGCTGCTTACCTGCCGAACAACCGGGAGTACCTGATGAAATCTTCACTGATCAACACTTTTGAAGAGTTCAAAGCCAGAGCCTGTGGACCTGTTCAGGTTATCACAGCCGTATCGTTCATCTGCTGCACTCCGCTGATGGTTCACAAAGATCCCAGACTCTCTTTCAAGTCTGGAAAGTACAATCCTTCCCGGCACTACACGCCAGCTGGAGCTGTGGGCACTGGTAGTGTTTCTCAGAGTATCCATCCTATTGAGACCCCTGGAGGTTACATGATTTGGGGTTTGACTCTGCCTTCAGTGCTGTGGAATACGTTTGCCAGATTAGAGCAGTTCAAGCAGTTTGGCAACATGCCGTGGTATTTGAGGACATTTGATCAGATTCAGTTCTACGAAGTAGAAGCGGATGAGCTGGACGAGTTAGAGAGAAAGATGAAGACAAACAGATTTGTTATCAAGCCTGAAGAGTGCGAGATTGACTTCGGTGAGTACACTAAGTTCCTAGCCGGCATTGAGGATGAGGTGACGGAGCTGCGGGCTCGTCAGGACGCTATGGGTGCCAAGCTGAAAGCCGAAGACGATATACTGAAAGCTCAGTGGGAAGCAGAAAAGGCGCAGTTGGCAGCAGCCCGCGCTGAAGCTGGTGAGCATGTCGATGCTGATGCGCTGAAGTGTGAGAGTACTATGACGGCATCAGTATTCAAGATTCCTGTTCAGAAGGGTGATCGGTTCAAGAGTGATGACGTTGTTGTAATTTTGGAAGCTATGAAGACGGAAATTCCTATCAGAATTCAAGGAGCTGTTCCAGGTGCTGAATATGAGGTTAAGGAAGTGCTAGTCGGCGAGAAGGATGTTGTGAACGCTGGGCAGGTGTTGCTTGTTTATGATAAGGTAGAGTAGTGGAATAGTTGGTATGTGATTTGATTGAACTATTGTTTTTATGGACTTAAAGCGAGAGTGCTGTAGAAAAGTGGGTGTAGATGGTAGAAGGAGTAGGAGTGTGCGTATACGATTGAAAACAATTAGAGGTTGTATATAAGACTATGGAGTTCTGTGGGATCTGGGATGACGGGAGAGGAGGAGAGGGGATTTGGCAGGGAGAATCGATTATTAGAATGGAAGGACAATAGAATAGAACAGAAGAGGATCAGAGTACTAGATCAGAAACCTGTATCAAAGGAATGAAGATTTCACAGCAAGCAATAAGTCGAAAACTACGGGATTTTGCTCCTGTGTCAGCTTTAAGAAACGACGGTGTTTCAAAATTCCTGGAATATCTATTACTAATACACAGGTTACAGCAAGAATAGCCTCATTTATAAAGGATTATTATCCTTTCAATTACGACTATCAGCTATCAAAGCTGAGATGAGAATTACGGATTATGTGATTTAGAATTAACTGATGCACAGCTGCATATCAATAAGCTTTCAAAGCTTAATTGTCGGAGTTCATTTGCTCATATGTTCAGCGGACACTAGAATATTCTCATTTCACATATTTATATGTTTGAATTTTTTGAATTCTGGATAAAAAAACTATTTATGATACGTTGCTTGGTATATGTATTTGATTTGTAGCGAAAATAGGAAGATATCGTATCATGCGGCAATGCTTATTAGTGCAGATGCCTGCAGTAACTTTATCGAATGTGCGGTTTTGCTCATTCTGACAGTATTCCTATAAGCATATGCTATGATACTTCTATGGTTTTCTGGCTACGTGAAATCCAGGGCTGTTGCAAAAACTGCGAGGTTATTGCTGTAATAACCAGGTTTTTACATCCTTTTGATTATTACAGTTTCTACAACCTGTTTTCTATGTAATTACAAGTGTGTATTCCCAAAGTAA
>JAKTRH010000045.1:20000-101949 GCA_030579575.1 Sporopachydermia lactativora | reverse complement strand
TGTGACTAGTCATTAGGCAGTGAGTGCCTTTCTTCCCAACATTTGAATAACCGCTCGGTGTATCGTTTATTTGATACAAAGACAGTGTAAATACTGCCTTGCATTAGGACTATCATTACACGAAGGTACTCGGCCAGTAGAGTTGCCCAATCTAGTTCCTTTCAAGGAAGGCGCAGCAGAGTGAGAGAGAATTTACTCGTGTGTAACGGTGTTGACATGGGGATAGTACATCTGATCAATACAGTACATTTAATCGGTGTGTTTATTAAGTAGTTTAAGATGTTGTCGGTTGGCAAGTAAATCTGGAAAGGATGTAAGCTATGAGATTGCCCACCACACATGTTGCTTACATATCCAGCAATAGTGAAGTACCTTAGGTTGAACTGAACTAAAGGCAGTAAAAGAATCTGACGGTTTTGAAGGTCATACGCTTGAAGCAATCGAGCGTTGCGCAATTAAAGGAAGGGAGATTGCCGAATACTAGGTACAAGTTCCCCAGCTCAAGTGAAATTTAGAATATAGATCGTGCATGCTCTCGAATTCAAACTTTAAGCTTTAGTTTTTAACCACATGTTGAGCTTATTTAGAGTTGAGCGATATGCCCTACCACAGCTAGGAGATTAGGTAAGGTTCACCTCGTTGAATGGAGATCCTTCCTAATAGGGGTAGCTGCAACTAACTAAAATCGTAATGCTATTAAACTTGGGCTGTACTAACTAAGTTCAAACTCTAAGAACATCCCCGATTTATCTCTACCCTCCCAGTTTTACCTACCATTGCCAAAGTTTTCTGTTCAACCCGACTCACCTAGCATTCCTGAAATATTGAAAGTTTCAATTGTAGCTTACCTCTCCGCTTTCTGTTAATAAACCCCGGGTTCGCTTCCAACTGTTCATCTGTCCAATGATAGCGTTTCCAACTTCATATTGAATACTGTTGCGAGAAACTGGAGAAGGTGAAATTAGTCGTAATTCCTTGTGGGCGTTGAAATTTATAAAGGACCTGTGTTTGATATTCTACCTATACACAAAGCTCTGTGGAGAACGGCTGTTTTCGCTTTCTTGCTTGTGAGGGGTGATCATCACGTTGAGCACGGTAGTCTTGAAGAGGCCGCACGCTTCTTCTGGTTCAGGGATGGACCACCCTCAGATACCTGTGAGGTAAGTCAAAAGGATAAGACACACGAGGCCTTATTGAATCGACAACTAAAATTGAGGATTGGGCTGTTCAATATGCAATGTGTTTGATATTTGCGAGGTGCTAGATTCATTAGGATCCATCTTTTGTCAGATATTAAATCATTTATCCTCTACGGATATCGAACAAGTTTTCAGTCTGATTCAGTATAATATTAGCACCATTTTTTATTCCTTGAAATTTTTTTTGTCTACCTACTTTTGTTCGTCAATTACCGAGATTACTAACCGCATCTTCTTTGATTAGGCTTCCTCCTATCACACATTTGACGCAGCATTCACCACTCTCTTCATCAACAGGGTCTCAGCACCAGCACCAGCCTGGCCACTCTAACCTTTTCCCCACTTCCTATTCCTCTCCTTTACTATGCTGCCCCAAACACATACAATGCACCAGCATTGCCATACCCCCACACTCAAAAAATGAAATGGTGCCTTCAGCTTCCGCTTCGGATCTCATCAACAGAGCAGCCCACGTAGACAATCAGCTCAAACATCTCAGTACATTGCTCGCTATGTACCCCCTCCGCTTGTTGCACGAGTATCAGAGGTTAGGACCTACAGATAGCGCACATTCGCTGGAAGCTTTAGCAGACATACCAGCAGATACAATCAATGCTTCAGTCGAAAGCTGCAAAGAGATTCTTACATTTTTTGAGCAATGGACGAAATTGAAGGAACAAAGGTCACAGCCTGAAAGTTGGTCAAGCGAAGATACCCAACGACCAGCGTTTGAATCCGTTGCAACAAGGCGCATGGAGACAAATCCAAGAGCTGTCCAGGTCCCACGAACAATCACTTCCCTTTCACAAAGTTACAACGCTGCGTCAACTTTTTCTCAACCTTCTCTGTATGGGACGCAAGGATCTCTCCCGGTTCTCCAGTCAACGTGCACAGCTCCTTCTGGTGTTCCTGGGACTTCTGTAAATTTACCAAGCGCAGTGACAACATTGCCATCTCTTCCTATGACTCTCCCACAGTATCACACAACAGCGACTAACGCCAGAGGTGGTCCAGCTAATAGTACGTCTATGTCGTCTGTCTCTTCCGTTTCATCTGTTTCTTCAGGATCCTCAATATCAATGGCTTCAGCTGTTCTACCCCGCTCATACTCAGAACCACATACACCATCTTTATCTCCAAAGACGACGACAACGCCAGACAGCCAAACAATGCTAACGGATAACATTGTGCTTCTAACTACACCCGTGGCCCGGAAAACTAGAAAGACTGATAGAGAAACGGGCAAGCCGCTAGTTTGTCAGCGATGTGGAATAAAAGACACGCCAGAATGGCGACGTGGGCCAAATGGAGCTCGCACGTTGTGCAATGCTTGCGGCCTTTTTCATGCAAAGCTTCTGAAAAAGAAGGGTAAGAAAGCAGCAAGTAATGTACTGAATTACCAGACACAGTTTTCTAAAGCTCCGGGAATACGTCGAATCAGTGGGAACATTATTACTGAAACTATAAACAAATCAGATAACAAATGACTGGGACATTTGTTGGAAATCCCAGAGGGGTGATATTTATATAGAAGCTGGACCCAGGAGGTAACCAGCAATGAAAGGTCGTGGATTTAATGAAAAGGTGGTCAATATTTATTGCCGGAAGACAAGTTACTGAATCAAAGAGGAGGGGTCAGAAACATGGTTTAATGCAAGGGGAATGTCATTGGAGGGATCTGATTCGGGGTATAAGATTATGTATATTTAGCGTTATGATTTTTTTATTACGGCTGTAGCTAGAAATTCCGTTCTCTATAGATCCACAACTCCGTCGAGGATGCTCAAAACTGGAGGTACGAGATTCAGCAATGAATCGCGTTGACCCATCCTTATCAGACGTCATTATCCAATTGAAGAACATGAGGATAAGTGCTCTAAGAAGCGCACAAGAGTTGTTGTTCGTTCGCTATTCAACATAGTGCACGTAAGTTAATAGAATAATGATATAATGAGAAGAAAAGAACATATAAAAGAAAGATGGAGTACCAATAACTGTAGAGCATAAAATGTTAACTATGGGAGGATGAAGATGGGATAATACGGGGTATTAAATTTCATTGATTACGTGATACGTTATTGCATAAAGAGACTCAAAGTAATAGATAGTGAATTCCTGGGGTTGAGATGAAATGCTTGGGCATTACTGGGCTAAGATGTGGCTCAGACAGCAAAAAGCGGCACGGATGGAAATAAAATCCCTGTAAATGGTAATTTGAAGCTGGGTTTAGTTTTGGGCGATCATTGTAAACGGGTATAACTACTTACTTGCACAACTAGGCGTTCAAGCATCGAAGACTGATGATCTCGCTCAGTTAAGAAAATAACTGGGCTGGTCAACTTTCTTCAACTCTAAGCTCAACTAATAATGGCAATCAAATCCATTGTAATATGACATTAAAGTAAACTGGAATTATTGGATAGCAGGTGAATGGAAGAATGGTTCAAAAGCATCAAACTGAATCCTTATCTTGTAAGAATGATTTTCAAGGTTCAGCTTTTTCTTTTTCTTTCTCTCTCACTTCACTGACTGAAAGCAAGAGGCCTCAAATCTACAGCCTGAGACCAGCCAGTACAACAGTTACTACTTTTTACTCTCCCCCACTCTCAATACTCGCCTTCCCACGTCACACTTCTTGGCTGAACAGAATTACAGACCTAACATAACCACGAAATAACATATACCAAATGATCCAATAATCCCATGCAATAAGCAACTATAGAAAGCCTTCAAAACCTTCTGTAAATGCTCCTCCTCCGCTATAATTGAGTCTTACAATCTCCTACCGAGCAAACAGCACCTCTCAGACACGCAATGCACAGCGTATGAACTTTCTGTTTCAAACAACTGAATCTACTCTGATTCCTGAGCTTTCAATTGCTCCAAAGCCTTAACACGACGCTTGAAATCCAAATATTGACACTGCTCGTAGTCGTGACGTTCCTGCTGGCAGTTCCAAGGCATGTAGAATCCTTCCTGACGGCACTTATTCAGAGGCACCAGCAAAGCAGCACATCTGTCTCTATAAGCCAAGGGAATCTGGTTGTCTTTCATCTCCTGCTCCGACACTGCGATATTTGTGGTTAATTAGGCTTCTTGGGTGATAATTTGATAGACTTATTGTGCGAATCACCGTTTTTCCGCTTCGTTTCTTTACTTACGCAGAGGTGGAAGTTTATCGAGAGCCATTTTGACGATCTGGTGAAATTTAAACTCCAGCAAACAGCCGAGAAACTCTAGTATGTGAAAATCGGCAATAAATAAAGAGTTGTCTCTATAAACCACTTTAACTGCCTCTTATTCTTCACATCTATCTGTTCCCTCATCGTGTTGAACGCTCATACTAATCGGAAATCAGTGAATATAATTGGTGTGCACAACTGACAGTTTGTGCAGTGCATTTATGCTTTCAGAGGAAGGATGTGTTTTGGGACATGTGAGATGAGACTCAAAGGTGAAGGAGATTGTCGTGTAAAAGGTGAGGAGAATTCATTTGTTGTAGCTTTTTCTGATTATTTCTGATTCTACTTGCAATATCTGATAGTTACGGTGCTCTTAGTTTGATATTTATAGTATATAGAGTCATATGTGTGATAGATATGGAGATGTGCAATATTGAAATCCATAGAACTCTCCTAGATACCTTCAAATGCGACACAATTTGAAAAGTTCAATGGCACATTTTCTGTTGATCTGAAGGGTTAACATTGTTATATATTCAGAGTAGATAGAATTGAGCCCCAGTATGGTGGAACTGCGGCACCAATGATGATGACGATATGTCAATTTCGTTCATCCAGGTACAGTCACCGAAGAGATCTCATGCTATACCATAATTTGTCAACTTCAAGGGATATATCGCGTTGGAGCTTTCCGAATGATATATGTAATATTTTTAACGCTCATTGGTATGTATCCCTCTATGTAATCGCATACCTGTATTTCGGCATTGCTTCGAATATCACTGTTGAATCGCTGCCTCCAAATAGGTGTTTCCTTCCCGTACGAGACGAGACCACTTGTCTATGTTAGGCTTTGGAATTTTGACAAGTGATCAATCGGACCATGCATATCGACTCTTTGATCGCAGAGTTTTGCCGTATTTATAAAACAGAAACCCAATAGGAATCAGTGCAATAGCAACAAATCCCAGTAAAGACATTGCCCAATGAACTCCCATCCCTTTGAACATCTGGAGACCGAAAAGAGGGAAAACTCCAGCCATTGTACTTCGTACAAACGAGTTTGCAGCCATAGCACTCGCGGTATATAACCTGTATCCATCTACTGTATAAGTGAAAATGCCGGAAAAGGCTAAAAGCGTTCCCATTCCGTAAATTACTGATCCAATGATGGGAACTATCCAATGCACATGCGAATAAGCAGTCCATCCGAACATGAAAAGCCCAACAGGAGCAAAGAATCCTCCCACCATTAATTGCGGTAATCGGAATTCCGGCTCGGTTACCCCGCCATTCCGTTCCACCAGGAACTCATATCTTTTTTGAAACTGAGGTGAAGTAAAAGCAGCCGCGACCAACCCAACTAAAAGTCCCAAAAACGAAAGGCCAACTTCCCATTCATTGAAGCCGTAAACTGTGCTGAAAACATACGGAAATGCAACAAAAAACATATATACAATGGCAAGAATGAATCCTGTATAGAAACAAAGGCAAAACATCATTGGATCAAACAATAGAAGTAGGAACGGCCTTCTTGAAGACAGTATAATTGTGTCAAAGAGACTGTGGTCTATTCGATCTAAAGGTGCATAGTACCGGTCGTCACCCCTCTCTTTCCGTAATCTCTTGGCTTTCCGTTGAAGCAGGACGGGTTGATAAGTCTCTGGCACCAAAAGCATCATCGCAGCCAGCACCACTCCAGTGGCTATTAGCATAACATAGAACAACCAGCGCCAACCCACATGGTAGTCTATGAATCCACCGATCAGCGGGCCTAAAGATGGACCCACAAAGGGTGATAGTGTATATATCATGAGCGGGATCTGGATTTCTTCTTTAGAGAAAATATCAGAATAGGTGCCCGATGCAACAGCCATGAAAGCAGAGCCGCAAAACCCGGAGAAAAACCGACCGATTAATATAGTCGCAAGGTTTTTCCCGAACGCTGTCATAAACTGGAATACAAATGATAGAGACAGGCCAAAAACATATGTAACCCGGCGACCATAAAACTCGGATATTGGAGACAAAAACATCGGCCCAAACCCTAGCCCAAATATATAAAGAGATATGCCTAGAGCGGCTGTAGTGTGACCGACTTTATACTCTTCCATTATATTATCACTTGCCATACTCCAAATGGATGATAGAACTGTGATCAAGAGAGATATTGCCGATACGGTGATACCGATAGTGAGTTTCCGGAAATATGGGAGCCTTCGCATATCCTCTTGATCGTCGGTACCATCAAAATGAACAAGAAAGGGATCGTATTCGACTTCTTCCTCCTCTCCTTGCTTCTCATTATTAGCAATGGAGCCAGGACGAGAACGCTGGGACCTCGGGACATCCGCACCGAGAGATTTCATGTCAGCCTCGTCAGGAAACTGCGAGTAGGAAGCAACGCGAGACATTCTCTCAGCGTAAGCTTCGAAAACAGAGCTGGCCTGTTTCGCGTCATCATGGTGTGACTGAACAGAAGCCGAGTCACTGCTGGAACCATTACTGGCCTCTGGAGTTTCAGACGCTGTCATTGGATTCTTTATTGGAGATTTATGTAATCAGCTGCAATAATATTCTGGCCCAAAGCTTCAAGCTTTGGCCATCAACAGTAGTGAGATGATAGGACTGAAGATCCAGTAGCGAGTCTGTAGTACTGGAGATTCCGGGGTAGCAAACTTAGCACTCTGCAATAGATAATCAAAGATACAGTATGAAACACCTGTTTTATTTCTCATTTACGGATATTAGTTTAATTTGTGCAATTACACACCTTCTCCTCCCCCGAATTGCACTTATTGATTGTTAATTATGGGCATTCAATACAAACGATCAACAAAACAAATCAACTACCCCAGATGACTGTTATATCTTCTTCGATCGCATGTATCGCCAAATCAGGGCGAACCAGCAGCCGATTTCTCGCAATTTTTCAGTAATCCTTCAACTGACTAGCTTTCCAAGATGTACGTTGCCCTATTCAATTATATCGATGGAATATCCACTATAACTATGAGGGCATATGAGTAATACCCTAGTTTTCTTTATTCGTATACACACACTGATACCACGGTCCCGGTACTTATTCATACTGCTACCTGGTTCGAGGACCAAATTAGCCAACTCATTATTCGTTACATACACCGTTTTCCAACTGATTGTCTGACTAATCAATTGCGCTATTCAGGAACCCGCAGCGCTTCTTTTGCTCAAAAACCGCCAGTACCCCCGTCTCAACAGCCATCTAATGCTTTCGAAACGGGCAAAGCATTCCTCATTTATCCGAATTACCTATCTGGTTCGGAAAGGAAATGTCAACATGTTGAAGTCCTTACAAACTACGAAAATTTCGGCATATCTAAAATCTCCGCATCTTACACGAGGGGAGACTTGAGGATTTAGGGTTTACTTTGATCTGTACCGAGTGAAAAAAATACTAATTAGGATAAGACGGCTACGCTCTTGGAAACGGTTGCGCAGTGTAATTAGGTTGAGACAGTTGCATTGTCAAGTCCGAGCAAACGGTTTCTTCGTGTTATGAAGGTTAAGATGGTGAATTAGATTGAGAGAGACAAACTGTGACATGAGAAAAATATTAAAAAGATTCAAAAAGTTGAGTGTCTGCTGGATATTGGATTATGTCGTCTTAAAGCTTCTCCGTTCCTGTCCAATGCTACTTCCGTACAGCATATAAGGTTTTCGGTAGCACGCATAGAGTTGCTCCTAACGAAAACCTTACATATGGCTTGAGAGTACGCCGAAATTCATAAAAATTTATCAGTGAACCATCGCGAGCTTCGCATTTTGCTTCACTTGTATTACTTTCCTAAATAATCTTGTATCTCTCTACACACATCTCCACATTTTCTGATTCTTTGTTGTTTTTTTTTTTTTTTTTTTTTTTTTTTTTTTTTTTTTTTTTTTTTTTTTTTTTTTTTTTTTTTTTTTTTTTTTTTTTGTTTTTTTTTTTTTTTTTTTTTTTTTTTTGTTTTTTTTTTTTTTTTTTTTTTTTTTTATTTCTAAGATTTTTTTGCGTTACGGTCAGTGCTATAACGTTTATGCAATCTCCCAGAATGGAAGGCAAAGAACTCTCTATACTCAACCTACGTATAGTACATGACATGCCGCAGTCATATTCTCGGAAGCCGAACTGTCAGACATGAATGCCAGCCGTCCAACGAATCTCTTTTTGGATATTCCAGCTTCGGGAAGATCGCCGAAACATTTCGTCATAAACAGCAACCAATCAATGGGCTTCAGCGCGAGTTCTGCGTAAGAAGGAGACACTCTGACCGCTGCCTGGAAGAGCCGAACTAAGAATAGACGGTGGCTGAAAGTGAACATCTACGAAGCTAAATGTATCGGTGTATAATGCATTTATATTGTAAATCGAACTGCACCTACTCGCAGCTACGAATAGAAACAGTGAAGTATGACATGGCTTTGACGAGCGCTTCGTTCAGCCTCTCCCATCTCATCACCTTGAACGGCTTGTCAAAATTAGTCGGCGGTCTATCCGTCTTATCGTAGTCCATAACTCGGCTATAAAGCTGTGATCTGTATGTACTTTCATCCATGGGTCCCTGTTCTGTTCCAGGGGTTCCTTTATTACCGTTCAGCATTGCCACACCGTCAGATCTATCCGGAAGCGTTTTCCGCAAGGCTGCATGGTCGTAGAATGCCATCAGATTAGAAGCAATGCGCCGTCTCTCGTTGCGCAGAGCCAGCAGCTGATCTTTAAATACTGTATACCGATTATGTTTTAATACAGTAGTAGAATTCAATCTTCCGTCAAACTGCCGCCTATATTGGCCCGATAGAAACTCCACTATAGTGATCACCTCAATACTTGTAATCCAGTACCGCGGTTGGCTAGGGTCCTTACCGAATGCTATGCACGACACCTCGATGAAAGAGTCTCCACCCACGGGTGTGGTGCTGGAGGCTGAGCCGCTATTGTGCCGACCTCTGTCATCAGTTTTACCATCTGCTTTACCATCTTCCGGTGACGGCGGAACCACAGACACCAAAATATATATCCGATTCTCCACTTGATGCTTGTCAATCCGTATAATTCGTCTGCCACGATCTTTCTCCTCTTGACTCCACGGTCTGTTGATCGCGTCTTCAAAGGACATGCTTCGTAAATCCATCAGCAGTTCTACTTTCTCAAACACTTCTCCTGGAGCCGGGGAAGATTTCAGCACGTTACGGAACACGCGGTAGGTCAGTTTAGGGTTCGAAACCACCCCTGGTTGGAGTTGTGCCACAGGAATCACTACAGAGTTGTTCTCATTTTTCAACGTGGCTGACTTTTGCCATGGGCCATCGAGTTTCTGAACACCAGGAGCAGCAAACAGGGGGGATGCTGAAGGTCCTTCCAAGTGCGCCGTCGGGAGCGCGCCATTTCTGTACTGCGGAGCAGGATATCCCGCATACGCTGGTTCAGCAGACTGTGAGATCCTTGGGTATTCTGTTTGTGGTATCCGGGCGTATTGCATCATGTTGTATGGTACAGGCATCGGGGAAACTGTCCCGCGTGCAGTATGCGGGACAAATAACGACGGGGGCGGCGGGGCACTGGCCGTAGGCAGGGGGACTCCGGAGGCTGGAAGCGGGAGCAGAAGCGTCGGATGCTGTGGCGCAGCAGGGGGCTGCCATGGCTGTCGAGGAAACGACGAAAGGGACAGCGACGGCAGACCCGACAACGGCGCAGGCGTCGTAACAGAAGGGACAGACGGAACAGCAGGAATAGTCGGAATTACAGGAACCGGCGGAATTTCTGTTTTTGCCGCGTTCTGGACCAAAACAGGCACAGGTCGCTCCGCAGAGATGGATGAAAGTGAGGATATGCTATTTTCGCTGCCCGTAACAGTAGGCGCTTTGACCGCTGGGAAGACAAACCGCGTGTCGTCTGTCTTAGGGGGAGATGTCGAGACAGAAGACGAACTGAGTCCAGTATCCATTAAAGAGTTGCGTCGGCTTGCAGTATCGCTGTCGGTTTCGGGTTCTGTCTCTGGTAACTTTTCTGCTTTCTTGTTTGACTCTGACCGCGAAGGGTTAAGGAGACTGTTTGGCCCACCAGAGAAGTCGAGTACTTTCGAGGCTGTGGGGTACTCTGGTTCACATGCGCCCGGGCCTGACGAGCAGGGCCGTTTTACTGTCATCTCGTCACCAGGAGGCGGCTCCAATGGGCGTTTCGCCCCGCCAGATGACGATACAGGCCAGTGGGGCGGCGACGAAAACATATCCTTGTCAGCACCTCAGACAATTCGCTGGATTTCAGCTGTCAGCTTGAAGAGATTGAAGAGCTCTTTGACAATCACCGACGACCAGGAAGACCGGAGTTGATTCTGCTTTTTTACGCTGGAGAATAGTGGATGAACAGGCGTGAAAACACGATACCGGGACTGAGCCGTTTGATGATAATTGACGGAAGAACTCTGCGAACAGTGAGAGTTCTGAAATCAAGTAAGGTTTGAGGTTAATTAAAAGAGATGAAACTGTCCAAAGTTGGAGTTTTTGCTACACGTTACACGAGGAGGGGGGAAGAGTTGATGTACGGATAGTAAGGGTGGCATTAGGGTTAGGTTTGTAGATTACCTCTGGAATCATGACGACGTTGTCTGAGATGTTGATGCCAGTGAGGATTTTTGATTTCTACCGGAAATATGTAATTGATACTGACAGATTGTGTGACTTGAAAGAAGAAAAGAATTGTGAGCAGGTCATGTAGCTACGCTGCGATGATGTGTACCGGAATCTAGTTTTCTTTTTTCTATAAAATTGAAGCTGTTCAGACAAAGTTCGACTAGCAAGACCAAAGGTCGTTGTACGCTAACCTTATATCACATGTTTTTAGTGGATTCCGTAAATCGGCTGGTTCTGAAACCGGCGTTGTCTGGCAGGCAGGGAAGACCCGACGCTAGTTGAAGCACTAAGTACTACCATTGCTAGGGTGATTGTTAGTATAACAGTTGTCGGTATATGCTAAGCTTTCCGTCTGTTCTATGGCCCTGATATTTTCTATATAGATTCTCAGTAAGAATGAATAATTCTTACTATGCACGGTTATGTAGGTTTGTGTGAGTGTCTGTGTGGTTTGCCTTTTCTAGTAATAAATGCACGATGATATTGTCAATCGATTAAACGGAATGGCAAACGACAAGACGTAAAAGGGATGAAAGCCTTGGCTGACATTTCCATCGTCATTCTTTGTGAATAGAAATTGATATGTTTATAAAGGAAGTACAATCCTTGATTGGGCCGCCACCGTGATGAGTGCAAGTAGACATCAAAACTTCCATTGTTCGAAAACTGGCTGTTCTGAAATGAGCCACCCCCTGACACTAACGAGTTGAAGCAAAACTCCCGCTGCTGTGTCTGGCCAGCTGCATGAAAATATGGGATAAAAATTTCATATTCCGGTTATAGTAGCCAAACAGGTATCTATCCGCTACTTCCTTATGCCTTGTAGTCAGCCTATCCTCCTGAGGAACATCTCGGTACATCGAAACAACTATCGTGTAGTTCTCCGCCAAGCTTCTTTCTTTTTCGAGCAATCTGTATCACGTCAAATAGATTCTTAGACCTCCTGCAAACATACAGCTAAATCAATTTTACGTTAGGGTTCATGTAGCATGGAATATAGTTTTGAACCTTATAGTTACCTGTAACTTGAGAAATCCTAACTTACACTACAATGATAGTGTATTTGTAGATGTACACTCATCTACATAATGTATTGACAATATAGATCTTTCTTCTAGTACTGAGAATGGACAAGGAAAAGGATATATGGGAAATCAAGGTAATTCCCTGACACCTCCATTCCGCTCTACTACACATTGACTAAGAAACTACAGAATTAATGGGCCAAGCGTACATCGGTTGAAGAACCTGCAATTAATGGATATACCTACCCATGTCGTATTTCATGTCGGGATAACGTATTTCCGTCCTAAGTAGAGACGCAACGTCGTTTGAAACAATCGTAAGTAGTGGAATATCACAGAACAGGCTATTACAGAAAGTGATTTCAGTTCAGATATTACGACTACTCCTGTTGAGAAGCGTATCTTCATCTTCCAGCGAATCTACTGTGTATTAGCTTTACAACCCTGAGTCATGTCAGATGAGAGCCCGTTGATCCGCAAGCTGGCCCAAGCGGGGGTACGAGCATTACCACCGAGGTTATCCTTGTATAATATAGAGTACGTAAGATCGATTGATGTCGCCCATTCCACACGTTTCAAGCTGGCCAGGTCGGTCGCAAGTTAAACGATTGTTCAATCGCTGCTGTACGCAATCCCTTATTACTACCATTCGGTTCGGCATAACTGTACAGTCTGATATTCTTCCTAAACAGGATCCTTATGATAGCGGTTGCTAACCGTAGTCGTAGCGTGAGGGATGAGTAAAATCATTGTTCTGGCTATTAAAAAGATGGCCAATAACAACTGCCTTCATGTTATATCACAGTGTAGTTATTGCTATCAGGAGAACCATGAGTTGTTGTGAAAATGCCAATCCGCTTGCAGGGCAATCTTGGCTAGCATAGCCTTACTGTATAGTGTACGTATCAACCCAACCTAGTTTGAGTTTGGACTTTTAAATTTTATCTGAGTCATCTGGTTTATACAGTGTGAGTACGCAGGCTTCCTCGGTAAGAAGAATCACGAATGATTTGAAACGCGGTTGCAATATGTAGAGGAATCTACCGCGCAACACTCATCAGGTGGAAAATAAACTGCACGGTTACTGAAAGTACTTTGTAGCGAATGCAATAGGGCAATTGAATTGCATGCGTAAAAACCATGCAAGAGATTGGTGAACTCTGCTAGTAAATGCTCAAAGACTCCTATAAAGATACTGGAGCAATAAACAATCTTTAGAAGCGAAAAAGTCCGGCAAATGAATCGATTTCACCTTGAATTGTGCCCACTTCTCTTCATACTGTTCTTCACCTCTTCAACATCACCGCTCCTTCTATTTAATGATTATATAATACATTTAATGATTATGTGATATATGTTGTGATCACGTCATCGAAAACAACACGTTAATCGCAAGAAAAATCTCACCTTTCCCTGGAGATACACAATACCAAGGAACATCATCCTTTTCCCTGGAGATACACAATACCCGAGGTCATCATTCCTTGGAGATCTACAACATCAGCTACAAATATCTCTTCTCAACTTCTCCGATTACGTGTTGAGTACATAAGATTTTCATTCAAAAACGTACACATGAACGGCGACAGCCTCAATTTTAAGCGACGATCAACATCGACATGTGTATATATAAGAAATACAAAGTATTCATGATATGCCCCTATTGGTATAGCTCGTGACTTTTAGGAAGGCGAGCAGGGATCACAAATACTGAAGAAAGAAATCGGAATACACAATAAAACCCTTTTAGAAAAAACCTGCCATGAACTTCCCTTAACTTGAGTCAAGAGTTTAGTCCATAATTCCCCAGAATTGTTCAGCATTGTAAGGACCAGAGTGCTTCCAGTAGTCGTTGAAAGCAGTGAACAAGATGCAAGAATCACCAGCTGTAGCCTTGATGGAAGAGATAGCAGCAGCCTGGTTCTCGTCAGAAGGAATAGCAACACCGTTGGCATCACCAGCAGACGGCCAGCCAGTCTCAGTGATCATAACATTCTTAGTTCCACCACAAGCGGTCCAAACTCTCTGGATTTGCTGCAAGACCCATGGGCCAGAATCGCCGGCAACAATGTTTCCGTCAAAGAAAGCGTGAGCATTGACAGCAATGTAGTCAGAAATTTCGCAAAGACCGGGGTTGTTAATAACAGCAATGAAAGTATCAACAGATACGACAGGACCACTGTAACCAAGACCAGAAAGAGCACTCTTGGCAGCAGACACGTAACCAGCAATCTGATCAACAGATGCCTGACCACTGTTCACCAATTCGTTACCAACGGAAACGGTGTGAATAACACTCCAGTCACCGTTAATACCATCGTGAATAGACTGGATACCACCGGCAATGTCACCAAGGTCGAAAAGTCCAGCAAAAAGTTTCTGACCAGGAGCCAAAGCATTGTATACATTAGACACTTGGTTGCAGTCAACACCGTAGATTCTGATAATCTCAAACCCAGTGAGCTGAGCCAAGTCAGAAGCGACATCAGAAGCAGACTTGCACTGACCATCAGCAGAGTAAGGAGAGTAAGTAACACCCTTGGCTCCAGCTCCGAAACCGGCACCACTAGAAGAACCTGAAGAGGAGGAAGAAGAAGCGGATGTAGTTGCGGCAGCCTCAGTGGCAGACTCGGTGCTGTCAGCAGAAGCAACGACCTTAGCAGCAGGAGCTGAGTCGGCAGTAGGAGCGGCATCAGCGTTTTCACTCACCCAGACGGTGACTGTGACAACATCGGGATTAGCCTCAGCTTCTCTCTTGTGGACATTGTGCAAATGAACTGGGGAAGCGATAGCAGATCCAATAAGGGCGCCAGTAGCGGCGGCAATCAAAGCTTTAGAAAATTTCATCGTGGGATAGTTGTAGTGCGAAAGAAAGACGCGACAAATAAGAAATTCAGTCGGTGGGACGCAGTGCTATATCAAATTCAAATGAGTGACTAGTTACTTTGACAAGCAATTCGTAATGAATGACAGAAGTTGGGATTACTGCTTGACAAAAGTAGCTGGAACGATAACAGATATGAAAATTTCGATACAGCTTATTCCTTTCTACGCATAATCAGTAAGAAAAACAGGATATCATCCTTATTAATTAAGATCAACAAAAGAAAAGGGTGATTCGGCAGGGGCACCCGGGAGTCGCCCAAACTCCTTTCGATCAGCGTTTACTCGGCGCTCCCAAATCAGAAACAAGCACCAGTCCCAAATAGGAAACTCGGACAATGAATTTAGCAAGTATGGTACTATAAAGTTTGAAACTGCGCTCTAACCGATTCAAGTCTTCATACATTTAGAGTTCGCCCTGGCTTAGCGTTTATTTAGATGTTGCCGTTCTCTACGAGTCCTCACGGGATTCGCGGGACGGTAAGAAAGGCGCGTTTAGGAGTCGTTCTGGACGGAGCTGCGTCCGACGAACTGCAATTGCGGTGTCCGACGAGGCACTCTTCGGCCGGCCGATCCCGTGAATGAAGTATTATTTTACCGAAGAACGACAGAGGAGGGATCTAGACCGAGATCTTTCATTAAAGGTTTTCGAGCAACAGCGTTTGATCTACTACCGGATCTGAGTATTGAGAATGCTCTTCAAATGAGCAAGGCAAGTCAGCTTCCCGGCAACGGAACGTCGGGTCAACCGGGCACAGTTGCGCCTTTCTGTGACGAAAGTCACTCATAGCACACAGTTCATTCTTGCTCTAGCAAGCATTCCAGTGTTGCTTAGCTCCACATTGAGTAAGTTCCAGTACCATACACCAAGCTGCAGCATCTGACTACCCTGAATACGGTGTGTGCATCCTCCGCCAACCAGTCGGTCCTTGTATAGAATAGAAGGGACAGTCTACATGGAACTTTTTAACCGATATATTCTAAACCAATACGCTTCTTTCGTTGATTCTCGTTCATCTTCTTGCCTTTCTTCGTGTTACTTCGTCCATTTGCAGGTAGCCATCTGCTAAAAACTTTTCATAACGAAGGTTACAGTTTACGCAAGGTTCCAAGATAGGTTTGCCTATGTACATTTTGGGCAATAAACAGTGCGGAAGACTAACCTAATATGACGGTTTGGAATTTGAATAAACAACCAGGGTGTTTTTGGTCTTTTCATCATGTGTTCGAACTCCCTAGGGTGTTTTCACGGTCGGATAATACAATATTAGGAGCAGAATAATTCATTGATATCGCATCGAAGTAGTGTGGTATGTATTGATACGAAGAATGTTTGGTCTGGAAAAGTTTTAATCGATTTTATACAAAAGTAGAAACAACACAAACGAATGTTTGACCTCGGTAGTGCGCGTCTCATTCTGAATCGTTCCTCCCTCCATCATGCTGTAGGAGATTGGTTGGCACAGATCGGGTCGAGCATCTCAATCAATTGGCGGACTACGACAAATCGGTCGCCAAACTTTTCTTTAAATGAAACAGATGATGTGTATTAAAGTACGTAGGAACTAATTTTTTTTATTAAAACGATCACCAACAAGTGTTCTAAGTTCAAATCGGTTCCGCCTCAATTTTTGTAGTTGCATATACTGCGTAATTTTCGTAACACGGCTGCATATGTGGCCTTCATAATCTCCCGACTGAGCCACTTAGGACCTCTCTCGTATACAGCGAAGCAGCTGATGAAATTTCTGAGGCATTTAATCTTTTCGTTAATTATTTAAATTACACACTTTAAGTACGGTTTCTAATTCAATGTCGCCTCATGTCGTATGATTCGTTACCTGCCCTCTGCCGGCTGGAGTTCCGGGCCCAAGAAGCTTAGTAGAAGTCTCGTAGCAATCAGAGAATTCACATCATTCAGTACCGGTGATTGAACAAGAGAATCCTCTCATAAACCTTGCAGCCAGAAATAAAAAACACCTACATCCCATCCTCACAAATAAACATTGATTCATTCACCAGCCTGTTCCCGTATCGTTTAGCTCTAGTTTTTCATCGTCTTTTCCCTAATAGGCTTTATTCAACTACACTTCCGTTTACGTTTTCCAGTTTTATGTTGCGGGAACCTTATTAAGTCATATTCGTTATTACAGGCTTCGCTATTTGGAAAAGGTTTAACAGAATATTTCAGATTTCAGCAGCGACCGTTGCGTCCCGGTAAATCAAAAAGGATCAGAAGTCTAGACTTCTGAAAGGTGGATGCGCTGAAGTGAAAAAATCAATTGGTGGACTTAGAGCGTTGGCAGTGGCTGTGGTTGATAGCTAATTCTAAGGTAATCATAACGTAGTGGGTTCTACGCGTAGAATCAAAATGATCCAGTAGTATTATCAAACATTATGAGTTGTAGAGATCAATCTGGACTCATTGATTTGCGTTTCCACGTGGGTTGAGATTGAAAAATTGTATTTGCAGGTCTCGAAGATGATTTATCGTATAGCATCGGTGATCAGACCTGATTGATCGGACAGAGCCGTTGATCGTAGAATAACCTTTAGGATGCAACTTGCATTAAGGGGAAAGCCAATCTTGAGATTAAGGAAGCACTTACCGTTTTCTGGTAATGGTTTCTCCATTTTTGATCAATGGTGAATACTACAAGCCAGAATAAGAAGAGTCCAGAGCTTTGTTTCCATACAGGTTTCCACATTGTAAATTTGAACTCATTTCCTCAGGGGTGGGAAGGGTCCAAGTGCGGGAAAGATTCATGCACCTCCTACCCTCGCCTAGATAGTATGTCAATAGCGATATTAAGTTGTCAGATATTCACTATATACTTCGCAATTACAGAGGGTCGAAATAGCACAATTGTACTCTTCTTGGACAGAATTACACATCGCAACGAATACAACGGATCCATATTCATTCAAGTTGTAGCCCTTTATTGTGTGTGAGCAATAAGGTCAAAATTATACAGTCTTTGACTACAGTAATATATGCTTATAGCCCCATCATATTGCAGTTAATTGACTTCCAAGTTCGATAGTATGCCCAGAATGCGAGTTTCATTATGAAGGTCGACAACAAATGCACACCCATAGCTTTGATCCTCTCTTTAGTAGACTTTCTTCTTCTCGTCAAGACTAATCTCACCCGCACCACTTGTTACGATGATTAACAAACCACCAACGATACTCAAAGTTTGGAAAAACTCATATTTGCGGAAATCACGATCGGGGTTAGAGTTGGGGAAAGACCAGTAATGATTTGCAGAGATATTAAAAATCAATAAAAGAATTACGAGAACTAATGCGGAAAATTTCGTCTTATAGCCAACAACAATAGCTGCACATCCAACAAAAGCAAATAATGATACCAGAAACTTAGCAAATCCCCAGTGCTTGTTGAAAAGGAAACCTAGAAACATGAGAATCAGAAGCACGCGTCCTACCAAAAGGAAATACTTTCGATTGTCTTTAGAATCAAGCATTGGGAGACCAGGCATAGAAAGACTTCGCTTGTCTCTCACCACAGAATCACTTGCAACAAGTACCAGGCCTCCAATAACACTCAGGTTTCTCAAGAAAAACTGGAAATCGAAAATCAGCCCGTAGACGAACCCTTGACCAATAACAACAAACAATAAAGCCCCAGCTGCGTACTCAATCTTTTTCCGGGCAATAATCAACACAGAGCCTGAAAACATAAGAATGAGATTGATAGAAAGGAATATAACCACCAAAAACCTAGGAATATGCCGGAATACCCAAAGATAGTAGACCTGATCTGTCCATTGTGAGAAAATGCGCATAGAGTCTTCCAAGAATGTAGCGACAATAAGAATTCTTCCAATTACCGGAATATACGATTTGAAATTAATTGGAATAGGCCCATCTCCTGACGCTACCGTATCCATATATTCTTCTACTTTACCAGCGTAGTTCTCAAACGTCTCCACCAGATTTTTCTCTTTTGAAACAGGACCCACATTCTGTCTGTTCTCTATACCCACAGGAGGTACCGACTGCGGTATATTGCCAAATTGATTATGACGGAATGACATAACGAACTCTTCAATTTATCAACGTGTATGCTAACAGCAGCTTGAGCTGTGGGGAAAACCTGAAATCTCCTGTAAGATCAACAACGCCGAGTAATTGATCCGAAATCCGACCAAGGGATAGTTGACCTTTGCCGTCAATCCAGTAAAGCTTCAATGACGGGAAACGGACTCCAATACCAACAGGTTCAGTCCAGTAGTTCAGCCTTCAGAGAGTTTCTCAGTCAACGCTATCTTCGCTCTGTCGATCTTTACCGTCTTTTCGCTACGTTTCATAAAACTCGTCCGTCTTTCATTGCGATCCTCTTTAGGAGAACTGTGAGAGCTTGACGTTTACATGTGATTTTGCGATTTGCAATTTCCATTTCGAGTAGAATGAAAAATTCGGAAAATTGAAAAACGGCTATCTATGATCGACTATGCTGAGATACGATGTGTTACGATTGGAGATAGATATGGGATTAATAACTGGGTTACTGGTTCACTGGTTCAGTGAGTTGCTTTTTCACAGTAGGAGTATATTGACTTGACGATGGTGGTAGCGATTGGTCCTACTGAGTTATGATAAAACTACACTACGTGGTTGAGTTCATAATACAATCTTAATGTACGATGTGTATAGCCGAACCCATGAGACGCGTTCTGATGCTCAAGTAATCTAATCTATATCATTCTATACTCACGCAAGCCCCTATTTAATTGAAATACTTCAAAGCAGACTTGGAAAGCTGGCCGCTGGATTCAAGCTCGGAAACGATTTCGTTGAAACCAGCCTTAACAGCTTCAGCATCCTTCACATTCACTTTAGAAGCGACGGACTCTAACTGAACATCATTGAGCTTTTCAATGATGTAATCAACATCCAGAGAGATGTTGTTGATATCAGAAGAGCTGGCGCTTTCACCTTCAGGAGCAAAGTAGTTCACTTCCTTAACGCTTCCTCTGATTGCTCTCTTGTTCTTCTTTCTAGCATTCTTCAAAGCTTCCTTTGTCTTCTTTGCATTTTCTTTGCTAGCTTTGGCGGCCTCCTCTTGTTCTTTCTTCAACCGCTCTTCCTCCTGCTTCTTTCTCTCAGCTTCTTCCTTAGCCTTTCTAGCTCCGGCTTCCTTCTCCCACTTTCTGCGTTCTTTCTCCTCTTTCTCCTTCTGCTTGAACAGCTTAATGCGGGGATCCTCAGAAAGTGCCTGATCAACAAGCTCTCTCAAACGGGCATTGTCTTCTGTCTTTCTCTTCTGTCTAGCAGCCTTATTCTTCTTCTCAATGTAACGCTTGTTATCTCTGTTACTCGTATCATCTGGAACATCCTCATCCAAATACTCAAAACTTCTCCACGAGTCAAAGTTATACCAGAATGTATAGAATGCATCCACCTCCGCTTTTGGTGTATTCATATCACCCAAAGAAGGAACGGGCTGTTTTTTAGAAAATCGCGCTTCAGCTTCGAAAAATGGAGTCCAGTTCTTGAAGAAATCACCCTTCTGCTTAGGAGCAGGAGGCTCAACATCAGCTCCTTCATCCACTGAGTCATACTGCCTCCTTTTAACCGGGTCCATCAGAATCTCATATGCTTTCTGAATCAATTTGAAGAAACCATCTTCATCTAATCCACCTTTCTCACCTTTCTTATCAGGATGGTGCATTAGAACCTTCCGACGGTGTGCCCGACGAATTTGATCTTCAGTTGCACGATATCTGTATTTGGAAAGACCTAACACATGATAATGGTCTTGACTCTTCCAATCACGCGGGGATCGCGTCAACATCTCTTCGTCTTCGTCATCAGTGAACTCGTCATCATCATCTGCATTCTCTTCCTCCACGTTCTTCACGTTCTTCTCGGCTTGAATCTTCTCGTATTCCGTCCAAGTATGTCCTCTCAACGTTCTGCGCGCATGATCAATGAAAAACTGTCCCACTGGCTCTACTGGTCGTCTTTCAGGAGCAGAGAACTTGCTGTACACTTTGCTCTCAGCACCAGCTGGGGCTTCTAAAACGGTCACCATCCTGTATATGTATATTCTATGCAATAACCGGAATTACAGCCTTCAACTAGAAACTAAATCTCCGATTTCTCCAATTTAAACACCCTCTGTATCAATCAAATCGTTATCAACTCTCAACTTCGTACTGCCTAACAATAAAATTTTTTCGACGGAGCAGATTAGAAATGATGAGGAAGATTGAGCATCCGGGTAACATGTAAAGTTCAACTCGAGACGCGAAGTTCCCATGAAAAAGAGAGAGAGAGAGGAGACGTGAGGGTTGAGATGGGATTTTATCAATCACTGGAAAAAGCCGAATCTCTGCCGAACTCCTGGCAACTACCGGGCAGATGAGATCAAATTGAGGGCATTTTAGTCTGGTTGCTGATATTAGACTAAAGGCTGAAGAAGAGACCCAAGGGAGCTGAAGACAGGACTCAAACTAGGCCGTAGATTGAAGAACAGGAACTCTTGGGCGAGTATTTACTGGTAGTTATTTTTGTTTTAAGGACTCATATCCTTCGTGCTTGTAAGGTACTTGCTCACTGGCACAATTCGGGACTCATAATGTCTGTTGTACGCCAACAGCAGAGTCTGGTGCTGTTTGAAGACAACACTGTGATCCCGGATTCTCTTCGACAAAGGAGAGGTGTACTGTCGACCATCACTCATGATCCTGCCACATCTCCAAGCTGGCTTTACGCTCTTCTGATGAAAGATGTACTGGGATATGGAGCACAGAGGAAGAGAAACAACAACATGCAACTCCCAAACTCATCAGCCTACCCAGTGGACCCGGACACGACTATAGAGAAGAGTGTAGTAGTGATCATATCATTTAAGCACGACAGGAAACACTTTGAGAGCTTACTGGGACGCTATAGTATGGGAAGTCAGAACAATCAGGTCCACATTATTGATGCGTTCACTAATTTCTACGTTGATCTGGTCACTGATAAGAAGGATATTTTACCAAGGCCGCAGACGCTGAGTGATCTGCTGAAGTCCATTCAAAGATACATCGATCAATACATATCTCCTCCTACTAATGGAGCGCCTTCCATGATGTTTATAATTGATGGATTAGAAACAGTGATTGCATCACAAAAATTCACTTACACATCCATATATCAGTTCATTACCCGGTTGAGATCTCTAGCATTTATGACCTTTGTGTCTATCACCGCCAGTGAGGTGTTAGTAGATCTAGCAAATCAGTCAGAGGAGACAACAATAGAGTATACCCATCGAACTGTTGTCAGCCATTTCGTAGCAAACTCTGCAATTGTTCTGTCGCTTAGAAAGCTGCGAACCGGCTACGCGAAGGACGTTACTGGAATTTTACGAGTATCACCTGGTGGTGAGACGATAATGGACGCCACTGCTGATAAACACTTGAAAGTGAAAGGAGATGAGTTTCAGTATTACGTACCTACTGACAAACCTGCTCAACTATTCTATCCTTAAGCTAACTCCCATTCTAACTTCATAAACCCTATAACATCCTTTTGGCCTCTGTATACACTTCCTATCAATCAGATACTTAGATGATCACTTCCTTCGTCGTTTTTTACCTGAATGATCATCATAAAAGTCATCCAGTGCAAATTCAACCCCGCATCGACTCCATAATAACGGCAATAAGGGCCAAACACTTCTCTCACCCACCAAAATCCAATAACTGATGTTCTCACTCATTCTGTGAATATCGAAAATACGATCAATATCACGGATGAGCGTGAAGACTTCAGGAACAATTGTGATTTCATAATTGTTGGAAGTGCCCTCATAGGGTAACTTCTCATCAACGATAAACCTCCTGAAAAATGATGGTACCAGACCTAATTTATCAGCTTGCCACAACCTATGCTGAAGCTCTAACAGTATAACAGACTGAATGAGCCGCTTGAGTTTGAAAAATTGGGAGGTTGACACTCCCTCGCGATGCTTACGATTAGTAGAGAAAAAAGGTGCTAGATAGGGCCTCGCTAATGATATCACAAAGTGATTCACGTTGAAAAGTTCACTCATTTTCTTGTAAGGATTCTCGTCATCGAAAAGGTACTTCGTTTTTGCTTGGTGAGGAGACATGAATTGCACTTTACCGTAACCTTTTTCCTCCCCATCATCGCCGTTCCAAGGTTCATCTAGTTCATCTCTTCTGACTATTTTACCTTCTAAATCCTTCACATACAACTCTATACCTTCTTTCATTATTCCTTCACCGATACTAGCGTATATTGCTGACCATATCACCATGTTGGGCGCAGTTAAGTAATTTAGAGACGAGGGAACTGACTTGCGAGTTGGATGAATAATAATATTCAATACTTTCTCTGATCGCAGGTACGCCTCTTCAAAAGTCATATTGCCTATTTTTTTCTTGACATATTCCATGAAAATCATAATATCTGGAGCATACCCATTGGTTAGCACATTGTAGAATATACTTCCGTACCTTTTATCATTGTTCTCGGTAATGTCTTCCATCTTGATTTGAATAACATCTCGTGAAATATTCTCAAATAGATCAGACAACTCATCGTCTCTATGAGCACAAATCAGTGCAGCCACAACAGCCCCAGCAGAACTACCACATATTATGCGGGGGAGTAACCCTTTCGTATACAATGCCTTAATGACCCCAAGATGACAAAGACCAAACAAGGAACCTCCTTGGAGAATTAACGCTGTAGAGCCAAAGCTTTGTTTAGCGTCGTGGAAAAAATCAAACTTCACTTGACTGGCACCCACTGTTGTTTTGCTGATCGGCCATTCACTCAAATAGTTTAAACACACCAGCAATTCGCTGATATAATCTTCAATGAGAGTTTTGGTACCAGAATAGGCTCGCATATACAGATCCTTGTTGGATATTGATCCAAAGTTCCTCACTAACCCAGAGCTGAATAGAGAAAGCAATTTATAGATATCAGCATTCATTCGGGCTTCACGCAGCATTTTAAGCCGCTCAAGAATGAGATTGTAATCGTATCTGCGCGAAGTGAAATTTCTTCGCCATTTGTCACCTCCAGTCAGCTTATCCAGCAACACAGCATTAGCCTCCCATTCTTCATATGTCGTAGCATACTTCATATTCTCTCTTACAGAAGCACATATATCTCTTCTCCGCACAATCGACACAGCTTGCCGCAGCCAGAATCCAACAACGTCAACTAAGACATCAAGTAAACTCCACAGCCACTGGGGAATGTGATTCAGAATAAATGACAGAACCCATATCAAATACTTTTTGACCATCTTAAACCACAACAACCACTCTTCTCTAAAGCATGCATATATATAGCTGTAGTGATTTACCCAACACAGCAAACCACTCGCCTTTTCCTCTCTAACTTGTAGCAACAGGTCACCAGGTTTCCAGCCCGAAAATCAGCGATTATCACAGCCAACACACAGTAAATAAATGTTCTGCTAACTCGCAAGTTCGGCGTATTAAAACAATCAGACCCGAGCTTTTGCTAGCTCATTATCACATGCAAACTCTGGAGAGTATGATATGCTGTACAGGGGAGGCCGCGAGATCAAGAGAGGTACACTATGGGTAAAGAGGGAATGATATACGAGTACGAATTGAATAAAAACAAGCCGAAGACCGTCAGAATATTGTTATTTGGTGTAGCACTTTCAAGGCGGTGAGATATTCGTTCTCAATATCCTCCCTCTCTCCTCTCCTCCCACTTGCCTGTCTCAATCAGCGGAACAGAGGTCTTTAGTGATTATGTCATCACTATAGGATCGAGCTTCTCGGCTTTGAAAAAAAAAAAAAAAATTGATAAGGAACGATGAGAATGATTTGCTTCAACGAGTACTTGGATTGGCCATTAAGTGCCAGAAGTTTTATAGAAAGGTTAAAGTCCTATATATGTTGTTGAAATGACTGCTGAAGTGAGTAGTAGAAGCGCGCGTGGCCTCGCCGAGTCACCGAAATCTCAATTGACTGACGAATACTAACTCTTGGACCCAGCAGCCAAAGATATCAATATGCGTGCCTACTACCATAATCTCGCCAGTGGTTTGTAGATCACAGCAACAAGCTACACATATACTCAGTCAGCTATCAAGGATAGCTCTTATGTACAATGTCAGCGAGATCATTATTCTAGAGGCACCGGATCTGGAGACTATACAACGACAGCAGGAAAAGAAGTCAAACGAAACACAGAAAATTACATTCGACGACGAGCCAACTGAACCCAGTAGTACTTCTGATGATGAGAAATCAGCTGCTCGCCTAATAGCTACTATGCTACAGTTTTTCATAACGCCCCCGTACTTAAGGTCAGCTGTATTTGACAGGGACGCACTGAAGGCTTGTGAATACGCGAAGAAGTTACCTAAAAGCATGCATCTTCCATTTTTATCAGCTACGGAAACATCAAGGTACAGAGAAGGTATCAGTGTATCGTCCTCAGAAGTAAACGTTGGTCTCGCAACCACCGTTTCTTTAAAAGGTCAAAAGGTACCTAAGGGGGTACGAGTTACTGTCGACACAGCAAATAACAAGGTGGTATCGCCTCTGGAAGCCTACGGCAAGGGTCAAACTTACGGTTACTTTGTTCGTATAGCGAGAAACTTAGAAACGGTTTTCACTGAAAGTCCTGTGAAAAATGGCTATGAAACTAATATTTGGGTGCCCTCAGAAGGCTGGAGTGTATCTGACGCTGACACTCAATCCTTGGTACAGAGTATGAAATCTTGGAGCCCTAAACTGAACACAGCTGACAAATATATTTCACTGACGTTTGGTGACTGGAGAATGCTACAATTGTCAATGAGGCAAGGCGATAATGGAATGAACATTGAGAAACCCAGCGATGTGTTCGACGGTGTCATACCGATGATACCCAAGGCGAGAGTAGAAGACGCTGTGACCATAGCACTGACAAAATGTCTCGATTGATCTAATCAGCATGAATTATGTAAATATATATGTCTCTTCCATATATACCGACCGGCTTTTCCAGCTGAACGACTCATCCGATCACATCAACGGCGCACATCGCGTCTCCCTGTAGCTGCTGTCCGAGAGCTTCCAGTTTCCCTAAGAATTTAGACGATGAGATCACTGGGACAAATGCCGCGTTACCTTCGGTCTACACGGAATTACCGGCATCAGCAGAAGATCGTAAGCATGCTCTCGTTCTTGCAAATATACATATATATGTTTCGCCTTGTTGATTTGCGCTGATATATTCCCACAACTACCTACTGTAAGGCCCTTTTCTACCGGTCTCATTTCTTGAAATCTCGAAGATGAGATGATTATGGACAAAACCGTTTACATTCTCGGACGGTCTAGAACCCATCTTTCCCACTGCATAATTCGCTATACGTGATGGGCTCTACACACACGAACATAGCGAAAACCTACAAGTATAACTATAACGGATTGGATTACATGCTCATTGTTTATTCCATTTCTTTTTACCGAAGATATTCCCTGCATGAAAGCCTGCAACTCGCAGTGGAAACACCAGTGTTCTCCGGGAGACACGGAATCTCTTCTCGGACAGCATTCCAATTAGTATAACCTCAGTGGGTCAGAGCGAGAACACTTTATAATACCATCAGACCAGTCAACAGAGCCCCGCACAAATATATACTCATAGTTATCTACTACAAACAAAGAAAATCCCCGATTATATTTACTATTGATATTTATTGTAAATGTCTTATTGTAACATTTATTTTGCTATCAATACTCCCCTCATAGCTCCTGTTCACTCATCCTCACTGTCCGGTAAATCTCCTTCATCTAACATTCCATTCGTGTCCAGCTATTTTTAGGAATCATTCCCGGACACCCGGACTGTTTGTTGTTTTGTTCGGAATGTTCATCTCGAAACGATTCAATACACTGCTTGTTCATTTACTTTCCATTGTATGGACGACTGGTTTATTGATATTTTCAATACCTTTGGACACTTCTTTGTTGCTGATTAACTGTTTGACTGTTCGTTTGCCGACTTGCATTTATCAGGATATTCGATCTGGTCAGAATCTATAGATTGACTGTGTTGCAAGGATAAAAAGTAGACATTTGGAGTATTTTGCACCATGAAGTCTGTAGCTGCTATCGCTTCTTTGGCTTTGGCCACTTTACAGGGAGTCACTGCATTGGGGGATTTGGGTTACAACATCGGTGTTCAGCGGAACTCAGACGCTGCCTGCAAGACTACCGACGACTACCTGAATGATTTCCATATCCTCTCAGGTTATACCAACTTGGTCAGAGTTTACGCTTCATCCGATTGCAATACTTTGGAGAACATCGCACCGGCTTTAGAGCAGTCCGGATTCAAAGCTGTTTTGGGAGTTTGGCCCACTGATGAGACTCATTACGAGGCCGAACAGGCTGCGCTCAAAGCTCATCTTCCTAAGATGAAAGTCGGCAATGTGAAGGGAGTCTCTGTTGGATCTGAAGCCCTGTACAGAGGTGATTTGACTCCTTCTGAATTGGCAGAGAAAGTTAAGGAGATCAAGGATTTGCTGAAGAACATTGAGGATGAGGACGGCAACTCTTACGGTGACGTTCCTGTAGGATTTTTCGATTCTTGGAATGAAATTGTAGGAGGAGGTACTGAAGTTGCTATTCAGGCTTCCGATTTCGTCTACGCCAATGCTTTCTCATTCTGGCAAGGACAGACTATGGCCAACTCTTCTTACTCATTCTTTGACGATATTATGCAAGCTTTGCAGGTAATTCAGACCGCTAAGGGATCTACTGATATTGATTTCTATGTTGGAGAGACTGGATGGCCCACTAATGGTAACAGCTTTGGTAGCTCTGTTCCCTCTACTGAGAATGCTGAGGAATTCTGGCAAGAAGGAATTTGCGCAATCAGAGCTTGGGGTGTCAATGTATTAGTATTTGAGGCCTTTGACGAATCCTGGAAGCCTGACACTGAAGCTGATAATGGTCAATCTGTCGGCGGCGTTGAGAGATACTGGGGTGTTTTCAATGAAGAAACTGGTAAGCCCAAGTATGACATCACTTGCAAGTTTGATTAAATTCAAAGACATATAATGTATGGTAGTGGTATAGGTATTCTTGGTGAAGAAGAGGCAATAGGTTGGAAAATTGTTAATTTCACGTTAAAAATCTCATACAGTAGAAAATCTTAGTGACTGCAAGCGCTGCAGTAGGAGTAGGATTATGGAGGGACCATTTATTTGGGAGAAATGATCGAATGTAATTCAGAGGGCTGTAAAATATCCATTATGTAAATTTACCGAAATACAGCGATAAGAAAACGTAAAGAACAAACGTCGTAACAAACAACAAGTATAGAAATTCTACGATTTATGCCTACAACCACAAGAAATATGACGATTACAATCAAATCTTTTACATTGAACGTACTTTAAAGGTGGTATCTAATATTCCTTAATTGGTGTTGATCCAGTTGTTTCGCCTCTCAAAAATGCCTGAACGGGGGGTCCCCATTCTTTAGCCCGTTTGTAGATTTGTATAGGATCAGGGAGCCCACTGATAGCGCCGGCCAATTCCTCACCAAGACCTTCTGCTTTAATCTTTGGCAGAGGAGTCAAGTAAGTGCGCACAGTGAAAAGTACTGCCTTGGTTTTCGGCAGTCTGGTAAGCATCTGACGTTCAGTGCGTACGAATACATTATTGAAATCCATTGTAGAAGGATCAATCTTTTTGAATTCGGTAACTCCTGAGTGGCCATGAAGCCCGCTTGGAGTATACAGATTTTTCGTTTTCTGAACAGACCAATTAAGCCTTTCAACCCACTGCCCTGCCTTAACTCTTTTGAAAAATCTGTCCATAGATAGTTGAAGTTTCTCTCTATACATAGGAACCGGTATGTGGATATCTGCCAGTGTGTTATTGAGCTTCTCCGCGGGATCAAATCCTGCTGGAAATGCAAAACATCCTGCTCTGAGATAATACTGAACTTCTTCATCCTTAGGGTCATAATTCTCTTTATTCGGAATAAGGATTAGAAAATCTTCCTCCATAATCACAGCTAACTTCTGAATAAGCGTAGTAGCATCCAAACCTTCGGGATGTAAAGGAACATGCAGATTGGCAATAAGATTCTCCACTACTTCTTCTCCGTCTTTGGTGACGACTTTGAAATACATGGGATATCGCCTAGTCATATAACTCATGACTTTGTTGTATAACTCAACAATTGCATCGTAAGCGGATTCATGATGGAGTACAGTATGTGGCAGTTCTTCTTTACCTGTTGTGACTCTCCTACGCAAATTAATTCTGTCCATGTAAGAGTTCTCAACTAGTAACCAGTCTACTGGATCCATTGCTTTGATAGCCATTGTAAGCTTGTACTCTCCATTCTTGAAAGGTCTGTATTTCCGGGGTTCAGCTGTCTCCCAATTGAAATCCGCGTCCACGCTGGGAACCTCAGGCTCCTTGTATTCTTCAGATACATCAAATACTTTGATTTTCCGTTTCTCGGGGACAGTCTGACTACCTTTCTTACCATTGTAAGTGCCAGACTTTATAAAGGTAACATATCCCAGAATGACCACAGCTAATACCACTGAACATCTTAAAACGAAAGTTGTAGTAAAAGTCGAGTTATAGGACTCTGGAAGAGTGCTATTTATGAGGTTTGCAATATCCATATTTGCCTTAATAATGAGTCATACGGATATATATCTTACAGAGAGCACCTGAAGAAGAGACAACCGACAGTAGAAGCCAGACAGTTTTCAAGTTCAGTAATTCAGACTCGGGCACTTTATAAACTCGCCAGAAATGAGCAAATAGAGCTTATAGATTTCAGTTGATCAAAAAACCGGACAAGTACACTTCTGAACCTCGGTATTATCGAATATCTACTGGATTATCTAGGATGACTTTGACAAGCCTGCTTCTTCTCTAAAACATCCACTGCCCTGCGATGACCAGCAATTCCCGACTCTCTTATACTTTCTCCTATTTATCTTCAAAGTGCTACCCATCTGACGTATCTTATCGCTCATTGTCTTCCCCAATCCTCGGGAAAAAATCGACTTCCCCATCTTTCGTATGATAAGATCTATTGGCTTCCCAGATGGGCATCACTGATCGAGGGGAATACGATGTAAAGGGAAATTGTTTGCGAGGAATCTTGGTTCAGACTTTCCTAATGTAGTAGAAACCCTGCAGTGTGGTACATTGAACTGCATAGGAGACACTGAAAGAGGGTTATGTTTCTGAATTAACGGCTCATTTGACCTTCAATTCAAGTCTTATTAGGTCATATTTATTGAGCCAGAATAAAAAATCTAGCTAGTTTTCGATATAGATCATTTTTCCTCGTATTAGGAGTCATATCTTTCGTCCTATATGCTGAAAAAGAGCGATCAGCTCTATCATGAGTTCCGAAAAAGGAAACTAATTGCCAGTCGTAAGAACAAGCTGGGATGAGACCCGAAAGTCCAGCTCAGGATGGCTCGCCTGACTAATGCGATTTACACGCTTTCGCTTAACAAATATATGCAGGAATCATGCAGAGTATATTATTCAATGCTTACTCATTATTTCCAATGACCTGTTTGACAATTTAATGTGAACAATTAGTAAAAGAATGCTAATGTTGAATAATTGTAGCTCCTTATTTCATCTGAGAGTCACCAACAGCAGTGAAACATTTGCTGTCATGTTCGTGAACTCCTTTCCCACCTTTTGTATATAAAACGTTGTCCTTCCTTCCAACCCGAGAGTATGTTAAATTCTAGAGGTATGACGAATAAACAGTAACTATTGCATAACCAAGTATCCGGCCAATGTATTCTAAGACCCTCATCTTGTCATTTATTTTTGGAATAGTTTCAGTAGGATTGTTTTATCAAGCAGGCAGATTTTCAAGTTTTAGCAAGATTCTTAGAAGGACTCTTGTCACTGAAGCACCATTATTCACAATGTCATCTGCATCATCATTGAACTCTGATACCACTGCAGGGGCTGAGCCCAAGTTTCCCGTGTATTTCCTCTCTCATGGCGGGCCTACATTTATGTACGAAGACGCTGATTTTGGCGGAGACAAGGGCGCTTTCCGTTTGACTCGCAAACTGGGAAATTACATTAAAAACACTCTTAAGCCGAAAGCGATCGTAGTGGTCTCTGCTCACTGGCAATCCGATAGCGCTGATACTATTTATATTGGATCTCCTGGAACCGGCGGGGATGAGGGATTTCCTCAATTCAAGAAAAGCTTGGGCGACTATGAAGACGAAACGAAATTTGAGAATGAAATGAAGTTAATTTATGATTTCTACGGGTTCCCTGATTATATGTACAAGGAAAGGTTTAGAGCTCAGAATTCCCCAGAACTTGCTCAAAGAGTAAAAGAGGTTTTGACAAACGATCACATCAAATCAGAAATTGTCAATCGGGGCATCGACCATGGAGTTTGGGTACCTTTCAAAGTGGCATTCCCTGAGGAAGATACGAAGCATAAGTTAAACATCGACATTCCTATCGTTCAGGTTTCGTTGGCGGGATCTGAAGATGATTTCGATATGCATTTCAAGGTTGGACAGTCACTTTCGCAGCTGATAAAAGAAGATATTTTGATTGTCACATCGGGAATGTCAGTTCATAACTTGAGAGACGTTGGACGTGCAAGTATGAGTCCCACGCCTTTACCCTACACCGCTACTTTTGAGAAAGGTATTCAAAAAGTTATCGAAGAAACCCCTGCCGGAGAATCTATGCTACCGGCATTCAAAAAGTTCGTATCTGACAATAAATCCCTATACAAACAGGCACACCCTACGTCCGAGCATCTGATGCCTATAGTTGTTGCCATGGGCGCATCTTACGCATTGAAAGCTCAGGGAAAGCAACTATACACCAATCCCTCCTTTAGTCTGTCATGGGGCATTTACCAGTTTGGTAAATTGAAGGAATCAGCAAATTTATAGAAAGCATCAGTAAAATAATACAGATAGAATTAACGAACATATCGTAACCTGCTACCCCAGACTTATACCTCACGTATCATCGCGCACAGCCAGGCAAGCACCAAAGGCCGTCCGGTAATGATAGAAATCTGAATCAACCGGGACTATATAAACGAGTTAAAGCGCATTTTGTACAGAATGAAAACTTTTTTTTTATCAACAGCTTTCTCTATTATATATTAAATACGCCAAGATAGACATTCTTTCAGTAGAATAGGTGTTTATGAGAAATCCGCGTATATGCTACACCTCATCTCTCACCTCATACGAGTCTTCAAGTCTCATCCCACAACTATCTCATGGCTTCCCCCTCCTCGAGATTGTCCGAAGCAAAACATAATGAACATTTTCCTATTGGATCCTTGAATGGTGGTGAGTTGCGAACCAAGATCATAGCATAGTGTAGTGTATCACACCTGATTTTGCATCTGGTAACCGAGTTGGAGTGTATCATAAGGACTTTGACTGTTTCTTCCCCGAATAGTGCATCATCATGTCGAAATACGTTCTGCCTAAGGCAGTGAAAGAGATGCGCTTTTTTTTATGTCAAACAGGAGAGTCCAGTGCTAATCTGCGATCATTTTTGGCAAAAACGTACCCAACACTGAAGAAGCACAACCCTACTATCCCTCTTTTGGTGAGGGAAGCAGAGGGCGTCACACCAACCGTCATTGCGCGACTAGGTATGTTTTGAAAACTTCAAGTCTCAGAACTGCAAGATTCAATAGGAACTAACTTATATGTTGCAGAGAAAGGGAAAGAAACCAAATTGTCTCTTTCTGGTTTAGACACCAAAGGTATCGCCAGTGCAATTCAAAAGCTGGTTGGTGCTAGTTAGACGTTCAGTTTCAAATCGGAGCAGTACGTGGTTTGGTCAGGTTCGATTCGCGAGATCTAAGGATAATTCTCGATAAATGCATTTTTTGATATAAGACTGCCTCGACGGCTGTCACCTGGTGATTGGATTTGTTTCGTAGTCAATACTGTAGAGTACGTTGGAATACCAATAATATGACGAATGTTACACTTTTATTAATCTTACAGCTCCATCTAGTTTACCTAAAAATACAGACTAACGACTAAATAACTCCCCTTATCCATAAACTATGGCGACGTCCCAAAATTTTGAGATCAGACCACCTGATACCTGTAACTTGTGATTTACCGGCAATGTTTCGTCAAATTAATCTATTGTACCTTCCTCGTCTTCCTTTTCAGAGAGACTGAACGAACTATGAGACTGCGTAGATTTCCCTATCATACTGCTCAACTCAGGAGTCGACGTGTTATGAACGTTGGCATCCACTACTTCCGATGCAGCTTTAGTATTACTTTCTTGATGATTATCAGGAACAGGATTTTCTAGTTTTTGAGACTCTCCTTCTACTCCTGCTTCTTCCTTTGCCTCTTCTTCCTTGTGATCTAAAACATTCCCAGATTTAGTTGGTAAAAAGAAGCGATGAGAAGTACCTGTAAAGAAAGAATCATCATCTTCTGTAACTGTGTTTTCCTTTCGTAAGGTGTGTTCTGAGTGTGTCTCTGAAACGCCAGAGTGTAGTGATTTCAGGTTTTCAACACTGTCTTGACCCCATTCATTAGAAGCGGCAGCAGCAAATTTAGTTGGAGAAATATCGTTCCCAAGATGACGTGCTTTCGACACAACACTTTCCGGCGTCTTGGTTTCACGATCTGCTGGTGATTTGGGGTAAAATAAATGAATATTTCGAATTCCTGGTGCGTTTTCCCCATTTCTAGAAATCTCATCAAAGCCTGACCCTTTAGAAATAAAAGGTTGTCCATCAGTATCAGGAAACGAACCAGGCCCACGAGGACTAGAAGCATGTAAACCCATTTGCCCTAATCCAGACGTAGCACCCAATACAGACATCGCACCTAACCCATCACTTATCCCCATGTCAGAATTATAAGCGGCTGTTGTACCAGTTCTGAGAATTGTTTCCGATTCGTGATCCTCATCTGCAACAAACGGATCAGGGCAAGAAGCTATGAGATCGTCCAGGCCACCTCCAGACCAACCCTTCCGCGCAATACCCTCATATATCTCCACTTGCGCTCTTACTACTGAACCTACGCGAGCCAGAACGCGGAGTGACATGTCTTGCACTAAATCGTAGCTCGAATGATAGTATCGATACTTTAGACGATCGATATCGTCAATTTGGTTTGTAAGTTCCATTAGCGAGTTCCTGTACATTTGAAGATTTCTAGTTCGGAGTTTAGACAGTTTAGCATTACGTTTTTCCGTCATTCTAAGCTCTCTAGTCTTTGATTTAATCTCAGCTCTGAAACGTTGATCATTTTCCAGAGTTTCCGCTTTAAAATGCTCAATTTCCTCTTTCAAAGGCACTTCAAATGCTGTTTGAATTGATTCAGATAGAATTAGTTGATGATTTGCTACAAGAAAATGCAATCCCCCAGCAGACATGAGACCATCTGCTGCATTCCCGGAACCTTTACAACGAGCGCACTCTTCAAGAGCTGCACCAAAGTCTGCCGCTGTAGACGCTACAAGATTGAGAGCTTCGCGATAACGAGCTGCTTTTTCTAACAAAGAATTATATGATTTTAATGTTGACTCAACTTCTGAAGTTGTGATAAGGGCTGGTAGGTCAAGAGCTGAAGGGGTAATAGATGGGAGTGAGTGAAGTGTTGCACGGGATGATTTGCGACCATATTTGTGGGTATCAGAGGATAATTGAGATGCTTGAGAAGCTGACGGCGACATGGGTTCCTCATCTGTAAGATTCTGTGGCGGTATACCAGATTTTGGAGAATTCGAATTTACAAATGTGTAAAATTCTGATAAATGCGAAGGTGTAGCCTGATGACCGTATCGGCTCGTGGCTTTCGATGTGGTAGAGCGAGACATTATGACGCGTTGATAACGATAAAGATGACTATACTTAATCCCACATTCAGAAGGAGATTAGATTTCACAACACGTCGAGTGAGGCAATATGTGTCTTAGTTTGATCACCTTCGCGGGCTTTTTCTAGTCCAATATCAGATGCACGTTCAATTCTTGTGATGGATAATTATAAACAAAGAAATCAATGGTCCAGGCAAGATTATCCCGGCATATGCAATAGCCACCTTCTGTAAATGCTGTGAAGTAATCTAATGACTTGGCAGATAACCCAATACTCCACTGGGTTTTTATGATGATGACAGAAGCCTGGCCAACTTTTATCTGAGATGCCAGAAAAGGTCACAAGAGTAAAACAAGGCGTCTGATACCACTGGGAATAGTATTTCGCTGTGAGTGTAGATTTAGCTGTAATTAATCTACCTGGCACTTATGTATAATCATATAGGTGATCTACTTCGCTGTATCAGCCGACTCCTCAGTTATTCCGATACCAACAGCAACACACACAAAACTAAACCACACAATTCAATGTGTATTCCCCCGCTTCGTTGATCAAATCGCAGCAGAATAACTCAACTGCTATATACATAAAACATCGATAAGAATCATTGATAAGAATACGCTTTCCTTCCTATATCGCGTCACAGCAACAACATGTTGACTGTACACCTCAAGTCTCTTCACATCTGTTCAACCTGTGCGGACGCGGGTTATGGGTGTACGAAGAGGAGACTCGAAGTTGTCCTGAAAGAAAAATTGGTTACCCGGAATGCTGAAATTTCGATCAAAGCACCGAAGAGCGGAGTGAAAGAATAACCAGGAAGCAGAGTGAATGAGAACGTCGGTAGGTGATGGAACTTAATACTGAATTCTGGAAGGTAGTCGGCGCGTAGAGTCGGGTCAGTGGTGGAATTTGTGAGATTGCAGTGCACAATTTAAGGGTTTATTGTTGTTAGGAAGTCTGGGAAAGCGATACTAAAGTTCCTGGAAACGAGAATACATTACACACACTTGCTCATCAGTAAAAGTTGAAAATTCTTCTGAATTTAACATTTCGAACCCCCCATGTTCAGACTCCCCAGCATTAGGTTGCCATTATGGGCTTCACAAGTCCGGAACGCAACTAGCGTGAGGTCGTTTTCAAGTGTTATCCGTTATGCGGAAGCAGCCCCGGCAGGCATCAAAGAGCCTAAACTGAGGCCTTACATGCTCAACAGCGAGAATCGAGACTCTCTGAAGAGACTAGATAGCCGGAAGACTTACTTGGTTGACAGATACACATATTTCCTGGACAACTACCCTGTCATTCTATTCGTCCATTTTGGAAATATGACTAAGAACGATAACAATGCTTTGCGATCTCAAATAGGTAAAACGAGTGCAAAGCTTTCTGTTTTACGGAATAATCTATTTAAAGTGGCTCTCCGTGGACACGAATACGAGGATCCTGCTTCGAAGGAAGTGTATAAAGCCGCTCGGTATAACAAGCATCCCTTACTGAACGTTTTTGGAGGTCCTACAGCTGCTATACTTATTCCCGAAGTTGACCCAGCAACTGTGAAAACTGTACTGCAAATAATCTCGAAGATGGGTGACAGAGTTTTCCTGCAAGCGGCTCGCATTGATGGGCAGGTGATGAATGTCGATGCGGTTCAGCAATTCAAGGACCTGCCGTCCAAGGAAGGATTATTGGCTCAACTCATGGGTACTCTTTCTATGCTAGGTGCTGCTGGATTAGTGAGAACTCTGCAAGCTCCGTCGCAAATGATGTACCTCACTCTGAGTGCCCACGAGCAGAATCAGATTGAGAAACAGAATGAGAAGAAGAATGAGGAACAATGAGAATGAGAAGGAAACCGAACAATGAACTGAGAACCGCAGATATTAAAGGGTATTCATACTACCTCCTGTAAATATATAGACAGAATATATCCTATCAGCATATCGCTTATCGTTATTCTGCCCGAAGCTATGATCCACCGAGTAATATAAATTACGTAATCAAAATTGTATTGAAAAAAAAAATAAAAAAAAATAAAAAAAAGGTTTGGCTGATTTACCTTGAAGAAGAGGTTGTCGAGCTGTATAAGATCTGCAATTCGAGTCTTTATGATCATATTCACATTAAATAGCGTCCACAGTATAATTGACACGTACCGTTAGACTCCATTCAGTTTGCATTGACACCTTCGGAACCATGGCGCAAAGTACGGAGAACGGCTCTGCCGAAACGCAGGAAATGAAATATAAGAGAGCAAAGTATAGACAGGAGCAAGAGGAGAAACGAAAAAAGCTCAAGACGGCGCGATTTGATGTTGAAGAAGTACCGAAAGATGCTCTGCAACTCCCACGGAAACGATTTTACAGACAGAGGGCGCATTCCAATCCATTCTCGGATCATCAGTTAGAATATCCTGCCAGTCCTGATGAAATGGATTGGTCGAAACACTACCCAGCGTTAGCAAACCCTGAAGTTGAGATTGCTGATATCGGATGTGGCTTTGGTGGGCTTTTGATTTCACTATCACCGCTTTTCCCTGATAAAGCTATACTCGGAATGGAGATTCGAGTACAGGTAACGAACTACGTGGAAGATCGAATTATAGCACTCCGAGGTCAACATTCTGTGACGAATGATCCAGAGCATCCTAGCCATTTTGATAACATTTCAGTGATTCGTGGAAATGCAATGAAGTTTCTGCCGAATTTTTTCCGAGAGGGTCAGCTTTCAAAGATATTTTTTTGCTTCCCAGATCCTCATTTCAAAGCTCGCAAACATAAAGCCCGTATTGTTACAACGACATTAGCTAGCGAATACGCATTTGTTGTAAGACCTGGTGGTATTGTTTACACGATAACAGATGTGTTGGATTTACACCAGTGGATGGCTTCTCATTTAGAGGCTCATCCTTTGTTTGAGCGACTTTCCAAAGAATGGGAAGATAGTGATCCGTGCGTCGAAATCATGCTCAGAGATACAGAAGAAGGTAAAAAAGTGGAACGCAATAAGGGTAATAAATATGTTGCGTGCTTTAAAAGGCTGCCGAATCCTCCTGAACTGTGAATTATCTTTTCTATGAGAGGGATTACATAGATGGGGAAGTTACAGGTTTGAATTGCGCTAATGGGGAAAATAAGGATACTGTGAGGTTGATGGTGGACATTGAGTTTTGCATGAGACAAATACCTTGAGTGGACGCCAACATTGGTTGTTCCGCTGGCCTGTTGTTGAGAGGGATGCTCTAATTATAAGCGTGATTAGGAGATGGTATTATTTTATTTGACTCTCAAAACATGAATCTCTGGTTAGTTTGAGATTGATTGTTGGAGTTGATAGACTGTGATTCCTCTGATGAATGTACTAGTAGGTCAAAGGTATGAGAATAGGTAGGTATGTAAATAGATTATCTCGAGGGAGGAGTAGGTTTGTGACATTATGATTAATAGAGTGGAGATATCATATGAACATGATATAGCTAGCAAAATAACCTTGATTTGAACATATAGAGCCCCGAACCGTGATCGCCAGCCCAACAAACCCTTGTCGAATGTCCATTGTCATCAGTAGGATATCCCTTGGTCTTAAGCTTCTCTAACTTATGTCAAGGACTAAAAGAAAAGGACGTCATCCCCATATAATAATTCGCAAACCCTCTAAAGTACAAAATCGTTATAAATGTCGTCTATTGATGTTTGGACTATACCATAACTATCAGAAACTATGTCTAACTGGTAGGTGATAACCTGTTAATTACCCCTTACCGTTTTGATGATGTTACTTACTTGAGAAGACAACCCGATTCTCCAAGACTCATTCGCCAAATGGCTGGATAAACCTATCAGTATGGAAAATTGCAAGTTATCTCACATGAGCATATTCACAGAGGAGAACCGTCAGAAGGAGAAACGAGAGAGGAAAAGTACGAAATGGGAAGCTGGTAGTGGTGAAGTTATTCAATCTGCTCCGAGTAATATACAATGTTCAAACTACTGCGTTTCACAGCGCTAGATTTGATCATTTGAAGCTAAGGACGTCAAACGAAATACCATTTTTGCACTTACCTGCTACTATCAGTTCCCTCCTCGACCTCCATTGCCGGTCTCTACATCACTTTCATCCCCATCCACCACTGCATCTTCCTCTTCTTCCCCTTTATCTCTTTTGAATATCTTACCCAAAATGCTCCCTACACCAGTACTACCGCGCCTAATAGCACTCGAGATCCCAGAGCTGGAAGGCAAATTATACTTACCATCGCTATCCATCAAATGTGAAATATCCGGAGGCTCAATCTCATGCTGAGAGATTAAAGAGGCTGCCGTATTTGTTGGATGTCCCATGAATGGCGACGTTTCAGAAGCAAACCCTGCCCCAGAACCCTGGCGAGCAAGAGCAGCCGCTGAGAGATAACGAGGAGAGCTTATACTTGCAGAAACAGATCCATATCCACCAGGATAAGGCCAACTATCAGCATCACCATCCGCGTAGCGCGGCAAACTATGCGCGCGATTATACGAGGACACGGAAGAGAACACAGAAGACGCAGAATCGTCACCAAAAACAGAGTCCATATCCTCAAGGGTCAATCCAGCCGTCTCAGGATACGCTACGAATACTACAACAAATGACAAAGCGCAGAATCCGGCATGCATTAGATACAACCGGAATCCAATTAGCTCTTGCAGTACAGGCGTGACTTCACCGACAATCCAATTGAAAGCCCAATTTGATGCAGTTGAAAGTGAAGCTCCCTTGGCACGCACTGAGAGTGGGAGAATCTCAGGCGGGTATAACCAGGGGACAGGACCCCATGAATATCCAAAAACGCCATTGTAGATAACAACAAATACAACAACCATAGCTGGAGTTGTAGCGTCGTTACGCCACATGAAAAACGCTATAAGACTCAAGGAGATACACATGAAAAACGCACCGGTCAGTAAAATGGGACGGCGCCCCCACCGGTCAACTAAATACCAAGGAGGAATAGTGCATGCTACATAAACAATACTGTTAATACCAGTCATAAGGATAGCATCCCGACCCAGCCAACCAGCCTGCTCGAAAACTAGCGGAGCGTAGTAAGAAATGACATTGATACCGTTAAGCTGAGCCAATGCCTGTGATGACATAGCAATAAGAACACGTCTCTTGTACTTGCGCCACATGTACTCATATGATCGTTCTCCTTCCAAACGATGAAGCAAAACAGTTTCTTTTATGCTTTTATACTCCTGTATAGTTTTCTCAGCTTGAACGTCACCCTCAGCATAGAGAGCTGCAATGACAATCAAACCTTCTTCATCGTGATCTGTGTCAAGAAGCCATCGCGGAGTTTCGCATATCACAAATGAGCCAGCAAACAACAGGAATCCCATTATACATTGAATGAATAGTGGCAAACGCCAGGAGACGTGTGACTCAATGAAAGAGCAGCCATAGTCCACCCATACGGACGACGCATAGCCAATAATATTCCCTGTAAACTCGATACAGGCTAGTTTGCCACGATTATGCGGGGGAGATATCTCAGACTGGAAAATAGGAACTATAGTACTAAGCATACCGACACCAACTCCTGAAATGATCCGCCCCAGAACAAGATGTGCCATTCTTTTAGCAGAAGTCTGAAGCAAACCTCCAGCTACAAATATGAAAGCCCCATAGCGAATTGTGCGCCGTCGGCCAATGATGTCTCCGAGTCGGCCTACAACTAGGGAAGAGATTAGTGCACCAATCTCTAGAATGGCAACCATTGTGCCAATTGTGGCTTTGGACGGATCATTGAAGTAATCATTGAAGTATGGACCAGTGATGATACCAGACATTACACCTTGGTCATATCCAAATAGAAACACACCTAGAGATACGAATATGCTTGTGAAGTACAACAGGGTTTTGCCCTTCAAAGGGGCTTTTGCAGGTTTTGGCATTGTATAAGATGTATGTAGTCAATCAAATGATTTCGTTCTCAATCTGCGTCTTCAGTTTACCAACAGCTCGAGGCTGTTTCGCGATTGAACGAAAGACTTGACTTGATTTACTCGTCGAAAGCACCGTTAAAGCAGGATATTTATTCATTTACAGCCAAGTCTGTGCCCGGCTGAGACAAGCAACAAGTGTACCACCCGACGCCCCTTGTACAGAGATCGTTTCGACTTATTACGCATAATATACAAGTTAGTAATAGTAAATACTAATCCGAGATTCCACTTCACAAGAATGCGGGACAGAGATGCCTAAACACTGCACAGGATGACATTCAGGATGGGGAATGTTTATCCCGAGAGATGCACGATACTGCAGAATGGTGTCATTGTACATTTCTGCTGCAGAGTTGGAGACAAGGTTTAGGATGATCGGAATTAGATAAACCTGATTACGCTATAATGTATTATGATGAGATGGTACTTTGGTATTCGCAGAATCTCATAGGTCGTTTTGAACTCCTTATATAGCACGGATCTAGAAGGAAAAGTAGTTATAAGTACAATCATGGGCAAGAGAGTACCTCAAGGTAATAATAATGTATAACTTTGGTACAGAGGTTTGCTTTAGACCTCTATTGTTCACCCTGAACGGATGTACCTTGCCGAAGACAATCGTCCAATGCGAGATCCAGTTTAGCTTAATATTTAAGCTTTAACATTATTGTTAGATTTTTTTGACTGTTTCGGCTATGCTTTGATTTCCATTATAGGTAGACCAGAACACCAAGTTCTTCACTCAGTTAGCTGATAACTGCTATATAAAAGTTACAACCTGTGACTTTAGGTGTTTAATCAGTAGAACACTGCTTTTATTTAAATTCTATACTTTGGAACAGCTCATAGGGTTTGATCTGAAAATTAATGATCGAATAAGCTTTAAGTGCTATGCGCTCAAATTTAAGCTTTATCTGAACTCAAAAGCTTGCCTAAAGCTTATTTTATTTTATGATCACGCTAGCAAAAAGTACTTTAAAAATCTTGCACGATACCTGCAGATTTATGCATATCTCTACCAGTCGTACTGTTTACTATAAAGTATCGCATAATCAAATATCCTTCCTCCCGCACAGGGGTACCGTTGTGGTGAAATGTGATCATCTTTCTACCATTTTTCTACAGTCTGACCCTTCTAATAGCACATATAACAGCTTTTAGAAGATGGTTTCTTGCTAGATATTGCATAGAACGTATACTATATAGCTGCTACTATGCATTTCCCAAGTTCTGGCTGATTTGGAAGTCATGCATCATCTGTCAGCATCATACTGAGCAAAAAGATTATTAGACATGCCTGAGGTGTACGAAGTTCCTGACGACGCTTCTGGGTCGGAAGACGCCGATGTGGTTGTTGTTTCAGAGTCATCTGCTGCCCCGGTGATTTACCTCTCTGACAGTGAGCTCCAGGACACATCGGAATCAACCGGAGCTTCCAGAGTTGATGCTATTGATGTCGAATCCTTCGTCCCCTCAAGATCGCCACCGGCATCACAAGATACCGAGTACTTCTCTGCTCCGCACATGGCCGTGCCCGATTTCATAGCTATGCACAATCACCAGCAAATCCACGAGATGGAGCACATGCGACATCATAATCAGTTCCACAGAAGGCCCCGAAACGCTATAGATCTGCATACACCAGCTGGAGCTATTTCTTTCTATTTGGAGCAAACTGCAGCTCAACAGGAGGCAAATGCAGGCCGTAGCTTCCAGAGACACCCCAGGACTGTACCGAGAGAGACAGATTTGCCTCATCCCGCTTATGAACCGCTACATGAGACCCGGCAGACGTCTCATAGAAGATGGCGTTTTGGTGGGGGAATGGGCCGGCTAACTCGACGCCAGATGGCAGCACAACACGCTGAATCATTTGGCCTGCAGAATTTCTTTGATCTGTATTTGCCGCGTCATATATTTGAAACTGTTCAGGACCCTCTGGTTTATGCTAGTGGAGCATCCGCTGATCCTCGAATGACAGAAGAAGCGTTTAAACGTACAAAGGAAGAGTTAGAGGCACGCCAGACTCATAGAGATGGTTATGAGGAGGATCTATCTGCCGATAAGTCGGTTGTTTGTGTTCTATGTGGCGCAGAACTCGGTATTGGCATTCCAGATACCGCTGAGTTCAATGAGGAGAAAATGAGCACAGAAGAAGCTGCAGAATTGAAGGATTCGAGGGATGGGAAAAGCTCAGATTTAAATATCAAGGCACGAAGGCCTTTCTTACCTCTGGAAGTTCAGCAAAGTCGTCATGTGTATTTTGCTAAATGTGGACATGTTTATTGTGGCCTGTGCTATCAAAACATTGGTCGCTCTGGATGTACGCGTCCACGGAAACGGAAAAAGACTAACGGGGGAGAAGCAGATAACAAAGATACTTCTGGCAGGGCGTTTGACGATTGTTGCGTTCCTCAGTGCTCGAAATACGGGCAAAAGGATCATTGGTGCTTCCCTATTAAATGCGCCGTTCCGGGATGCTCACAGATATTCAAACAGAAGAACGTGAAACCGGCCAAAGTTTTCACGGAATTGTACTTTTAGATGTATTTTGCTCTTCTCAAGCTCCGCATCGGACGTGAAAAGAAGCAAACCTGTACTATAGAGATGTAATGCAAACAAGTCATACATAGCAACAAATATAAATATCCCGAGGGGTTTTCTACTATGCTTTCTTCAAGGCTTACTTGAGTGATCTTCTCACCTTAATATTCCTCTCACTAAAGCCACAACTCCTACAAAACAAAATATAGCAATTAATAACGTCCATTTACCCAATTCCTTTACTTAAACCATTACCCAATCCCACGCCTTGATTAACTAACCACTTTATAACCTTGAATTACTCCTACTTTATCTCATATGGCGAGAGCATTTGCCATCGCTCTGCCTTCGCCATTTCCGATTGAACTCATCAATCAGTGAGTCCTCAAAAACTCGCGACAAATTATCACACGCAGAGCTTCTCTGATTCTCGGTCGAATGTTTCCCATCTACAGCTTCTATATGCCCACCTTTCTGCAAAACCGGTTTTCTGTGACCAGCAGTATCCACTCTGGGTTGTTCCAATACATGTTCAACTTTTGTATGGGGACCAAACATCTGACAGACCTCTCGTGCTCGTGCTGTTCCGGATCCCAGGTTGACTTCCGTGGGAGAGAAAACCACACGAACCCCATTGTACATGTAGAACTTGTTGGCCACTTTCAGTATCCTCAGGTGAACAGCATCTACTAACTGGCGACTCTTTGTTTCCTGCACAGTCTCGTTCATATCTCCCGTAGATTCATCATGAGTAGTTTGTCGAATAAACACTTTAGACCCTTCTTTCAAATCTGAAACGTCGTAATGCACCCATATACTCTTGAATTTCTTCCTATCAACGTTGGATAAACGAATTTCAAGTATTCCACAGCTGGGTATTCTCAGGCCCGGAACAAACCGCTGTAGCGCTCCAGAAGCCAGCTTCTGCGAATAGTAATCGTCAATATTAATGGTCCCCGTGTAATGTGGAACTCTGGACTCAGAAGCCATATGCGGATAGTATACAGCATCAAAAGGAACGCTGATATGCGCCGCAAGCACGCTTGACTCGTTATGCGGACCAATCTTGCGTATTTCTTTACGGTCGTGTGACTTTAATGCTTTCTGCCTTGTGTCCCAGATACATATTTTCGACTGGAAAGCAATAGGATCAGAAGGTGATTCTGAGGTTCTTCCAGACAACAGAGCTTCTTCATACGAACCAGCCAGAGCGCTGGAGCGACGCCACCGCGTTGGGGGTGAAACTGGCGCAACAGCATCATTTTCAGCTCTTTCTTCATCCGACTCGCTACCACTAGAGTCGTCTAAAGTTATAGAATTGCACAGTGAGGATCTTCGCCTCGGAGCAGAACTCAGAAAAGGATAAGTCACGGGCATTGCCGCAGATCTTCAAAGAAAATCATATGGAGTTCAACCAAGGATAAACAGAACAAACCACCTTTCCACTCTCTAATCCATAACAGTGTCTAAAGATAAGAGTACCCCCAGTTGAAAGATATCTGCAAATAAGAGAAAATAAATATATTCTACCTATTCTTCAAACTCAGTAGTACCAGCAGCAGCAGTTTGCAGTAGAGGAAACAACAGGAAACACCTAACAGCTAAAGCTAGCTAGCTACCGCACGACTTGCTGGTCTGGTAATATCAATACTAACTACTACTACTACTACTACTACTACTACTACTACTACTACTACTACTACTACTACTACTACTACTACTACTACTACTACTACTACTACTACTTCTATTTAAGATAAGGTAAATGAGTTATATGATGACCGTGAACATGTAAATTGCTCATAATGAGTCATCATATGCAGCTACAACAGGAAGCTGCATGACGACGTATTACTTGAACCATATTTCCCGATCACGTAATCCGATAACATGAAACACATTGATTGATCCCTGCTATCTCTAAGCTGCCAGAAAGCGATAAGGGCGTACTGTTTGCTAGTTGCTCAGCTTTTCTGGTGATTGTAAACCAGTGGGATGCCGTACTGAAGGGAAAAGTTGCCTTACCAAGCGTTATATCGTGTTCTGGTACTTCAGCGAATGACACTGACGTGAGAAAAAACGCGATATCTATAATGCGAAGCTGGACTGTGCCGCTATTAGTAGCTGGCACGATCATCACTGGTTGCTCTAACTCAGTGTTGACGAAGTACCAGGATAATGTGTGCATAGACAAATGTGATACGAATACGCCTCAGAGGTTCCAACAGCCTCTGCTGCAGACGCTGCAAATGTTCATTGGTGAAATGGGTTGTTTCCTGGTTTATTTTATCTTAAACTACAGTCAAATCAGCAATGTATGGCGAGAAAGGTTGCAATCTTACCAACTCATTTTCAATTCTACTCCAAAGGTGCGAACATATGGGTTTGAGGAACATACAGACGATCAGACGTCACCTCTGATGTCTCCCAGCCCTGATAACAACAAACCCGCGTCTGCCACTGAGGGCCCCACATTGAGGCAAACAATGCTTTTGGCAGTTCCGTCTACCTGCGATATTTGCGGTACTACGCTTATGAATATTGGCCTTATCTATACGCCTGTATCTGTTTATCAGATGACACGTGGATCTCTGGTTCTTTTCGTTGCAGTATTTTCTGTTTTGTTTCTCAAACGGTACGTCTCATCTTTAGAATGGGCTTCTCTGTTTGTTGTTACCTCGGGAGTTGCTGTAGTGGGGTTGAGTTCTACTGGAAGCTCAGATGGAGATGAGAATCCTTTAGTTGTCCCTGGTATTCTGGTTTTCATGGGGATCTGTTTTGTCACAGCTGGACAACTTTTCACTGCTACACAGTTCGTTGTTGAAGAGCACATACTCAGTATGTTCGAAATGCATCCATTGAAACTCGTTGGTTGGGAAGGTGTATTTGGATCTACTTTGACTTTTATAGCTATGTGCTTTCTGCACCTTACAGTGGGAATTACGGATAAAGGCCGGGGTGGCATTTACGATATGCAAGAATCACTTCGGCAAATGTTCTCTAATACAGATGTTTTATGGTCTTCATTAGCTATCATGGTATCAATCGGGTCTTTCAATTTCTTTGGACTCAGCCTGACAAACAGACTTTCAGCTACATCGCGATCTACTATCGATACATGCCGAACTCTAGCGGTGTGGCTTGTGTCATTGACCTTGGGTTGGGAAACTTTCAAATGGCTTCAAATGCTCGGATTCGTACTGCTAGTGTACGGTACTTTGGTATTCAACGGCGTGATTGAAGTCCCATGGTGGCCATGGAAGAGCGACAGACATCTGATCGATACAATCGATGAACAGATAGAACGTCTATAACATACAATATAATATAACTGATCATTTATATCCATTCTATTGTCTTTATCATGTATATCATGTATATACCGAATCGGCCGGCATCGCAATCCCTGAATTGAGACGCCGAGAGATTTGCCGAGCTCGGCGTCTCAAAACAGGGGGTGCAGGAGTTCCTATCGGGAAACGCGCACTCCGCCTTTCTCCATATTATGCCTGATTACGCTTAGTTGTATAGTTAAAGAGTGTCTAATAAGCTGTCATTATTGATAAAAAAGTTATCAGAATTGACAGCCATAGCATTAATTTGTAACAATGGAGATGGATAATAAATTATTTAGATTCAACATTCCCCTACCGTCCTCTGCATCGCTGAGGTCGATAGGAGTGTACTTGTCAGGGGCACTGGTAAGTTATGTTGATGAGAATTCGCTGAAGTTACTGGAAACTAATGAGATTTATTATAGTACGCTGCAGGATTTTGGGTGTTTTTAGATGCTGCTATATTTTCAAAGACAGTCAATGCCTCCGTTGTTCACGTGTCATTCGTGGATTGGATCCCTGCTATATGTTCTTCTCTGGGCATGCTAGTGTAAGTTGTAGACATCAGGTTCCAGAAGTATACGTATGCTAACTACAATTAGGGTCAACTCTATTGAGAAATCACGTCTTCTGAATGATGTGTTATCACCGAGCGGATCTTCTTCTTCTTGGAAGGCACGGCTTGTGTTGTTTATTGGATTTGCTCTGCTGGCAGGCGGGGTAGCTGGGTCCATTGTCGTTCTGATCCTCAAATTTCTCCAGCCTAGGTACGTCTTTCCTACGCTCTGGATGGGAGTGGCTAATGTCATTGCCAATGGACTTATAATGCTTAGCTGTATTGTTCTCTGGATTGCTCAGAACGTGGAAGATGAGTACAGTTACTCTCTGGCATTATAAACGGGATCCCGCACCCTATGGTGGCTTACAAGTAAATGAGGGTGAATAATCTGCACGAATATGCACCCGGGAAATAAAGTTTGCTACACTCGAAACTGTCTTACCGTTTTGGGAACGGCTTACATCAGATTCAATCAACCTTAATCGACCTCATTCCAGAGCTGATGCCTTATGATCGCCGAGATCCGGCTCGCGTTTGTTTCTTTCTCACATTATTCGAGATATTCCAACTAGCTATGGACTTATCTATGACATTTTGTTTTTCAAGTATAGGAAAATCCGGAAATGAATGCTCACAATTCTCAATTCTCATTATAAAGTCGATATACTGTAGGGTACTGTCGTCGAATACGATGAAATATTCTGAATTTACCACTGGAAAAGTATTTTCGGATCTTCTTTGACATCCCATTTGAATTTCAATTGTAGTTTTTGGTTAGGCGAGTAATATCCGATTACTGAGTATGTTTCAATACTTAATTTTATCGTTTGGTCAAATAATGTGCCTGCGACAGCAGTGTACGAATTTCCAATGTGAATGATGATCGTAACTGATTAGCGGTTTTTAGTGAAACTACCAAAGCTGAAGTTCAATCTATTTGGTAACTTCATAACCGCAGAATTAGTATCGGAGGCATGAGCGCAATTTGACTAACCGTTCCTGCTAACATGACGTTCCTGATTTACAGACAAATAAAAAACCCAATGAATATAGGAAATAAACATTGAAAACTCGAAAGCTTTAATAGCTGAGAGTGAGTCCTACGAATACGACTTTGGAATGAAATCTGTTCCACGTAAAGTTGACAGGGCAATACTATCGACTCCTCTCTCGGATACCTTAACAACAATTTCACCTGGAAGAGGCTCTACCAAGATCAGTAGTACAGAGATTTTTTGATTTCTTCGTAGTTTTTCAGCTGTTTAACTCGTCCATTCAAAAAGTGGTAAAAGCGAGCAAACCATCGCCCACACTAGCGCCAATTGCATTTAATCATGTTGATTCCAATCCTGTGCGCCTACCGGAAGATCGCTAAAGTTGATTCAATTTTGGTACTTAAGATCATCTTGCCTCATCTTGTAATATTTTAGAAGTTAGAGTAATGTATGGCGCTTGTCCTCTTTTCCTTTTTACAACCAAGATCTAATGCTGCTTTTGATCGCTGAGAATAAGGAGGCAGATCAAATCTTTCCACATTAATTAAATGATCTTAAATCTCAAAAACATCCACCATAGAGTAGTATAGTTCAAATATTGATCATTTATCAGATCATGTAAAAGCCCACCAGTGTTCCGCTGACTACGGAGTTGACTTCGATTCACCGAATCCAAAGGGGAAAGACTCCGCCTCAAAAAAATTCAAATGAGCATTCAAAGGAAACTGTACGGCACCAGGGATACAACTTTTAATTCTTCCAATGCCCTCCCGATCCTAAATAGTTGTAAATCACCAATCGAAAGCAGGACAACGCTTACACTGGTCACTCCTTTGTCCTTTGTACATACTGGTATCTAAGATTTTTAATAATATTATAGAACAGTGGAACGTTGAAACACGATTATAATCGAACTTTTAATTATCAAGGATCAGTCACTAAACATTTTCGCAGTACAGGGTTTTGGTTTTCGCTTATTTTTCCAGAAGCACGGCATATTCCGGAAGCAAAGATCTTCGAATCCAGCAGCCTTAAGCGCAACTGATCAAAGTAAACAGCTAGCCTAAATTTCAAAATATATACCTCGGATAGAAGGAACATATGATTTTCTTTCGACGCCTCGGACTTAACGATTGTTTCTTCAATATCTGGGGGATGATAATGTTCGTTCTATCCAACGTTCCCCATATTAAGTTTAAGGTGTGCGCTTCTTCTTGAAAGAGGAATGAGAAAAGCCGAACTTTCTTGCTCGTATTTGATGCGCGAAATCTGGTCCTCAGAGTACTGCACGATTACCCACCAAGTTTATAATAATATATACATAATCCAAGCATCTACTAACAAGAATTAAAACTATTCAATCTTTCTAAAACTCTTTCCCTCAAAAACCACATCCATATTAAAGATACCCCAGACCTGGACTCTCATACTCTTCATGCACCATCTCATTAACTTGCATCAACTCTACAGAAAACGTGCCGGATTAAGGTTGAGGCTACTAAACTCTATTGCAATATCATCCAACCTTATTTCCAAAACCGTTACGCTCGCAGGGGGTGTCGCGAGATCGGAGACCCAAGACGGCAATAGTTGGAACCAAAAGCCATTTCTCTCCGTCCGTCAGATAGCCGTTGAAGGGCAATGGAATGAAATCAACTTCTCTTCCTACACTTCGTTTCAGGACTATACAGTCGGAGCAGGCCATGCGCGTGATCTTCAGCTCACCAAAGAAGCCACAGCTATACTTTGCTTCTTACACAACAGCGAGTACCTCGCGTTCAGCTGGTTACCCGCTGTGCTGTGTGCACCAAGGCGATATCAATACTGAATAAGCAAACGCGCGCTGAACGATCTAAAATCGTTGTCAGCATTAGCGGATCCGAGTTTGCTTACAAGGGTTACAAGCCGTTTATTCCGCCTGCCTCTTTGGTTCCTCCTTTTGAAGCTGTCTGTGCTGGTATCTGATATCTTAGAGGTTATCCTCTCCATCTCACGACTATCATCAACTCCACATCTTCAAAATGTATGTATCCTTATATGAGGAGAGATTTGCACACTTGGATTTGTTTGCTGTGATATTTGGAAGCTCTCAGACTTCTGCAGCATCGCAATGGTACCTGCTTTATGCATTTGAATCAAATAGTCATATGAATTCGCAGATTCAGTCAACAGACTGAGCTGAGCACTCCTTTTGGCTGGGCTGCCTGATCTCCTTGTGTTTGCAATTAATGATCTGCGAATCCTCACTTTTAGCAGGAATCTAACATTTGCGAAAACAGGAAATTTGGCAAATACTTAGCGGCACGAATGCTGGATCTGCCAGAGTACTCATCCTACTTCATTGACTATAAGGCACTGAAAAAGGTATGTAAGAGATCCCTGCTGTAGGAACACCTGATAAGTTCATCAATTGTTTGCTCACTACTTACTAACCACAATATCTATACAGCTCATCAAATCTCTCTCTAAACCCAATGGTTCAAATCCTCAGGAAGTAGAGCTAGCTCTCCAGGAGAATAAAGCAACTTTCTTCTTCCGACTAGAACGTGAACTGGAGAAGGTGAATAATTTCTATTTAGAGAAAGAAGCTTCAATGAAAGTGCGGCTTGAAATCTTAGTTAAAAAAGAACAGGAAGCTCTACAAACTGGACGTCTTACAACGAGAAACAGTGTTGCATACATCTCACTATACGAAGGTTTCCAAAGGTTCCGTCGTGATCTCGATAAATTTGAGCAATTCATTGAATTGAACGAAACAGGGTTCTCAAAAGTTTTGAAAAAATGGGATAAACGTTCAAAATCACAGACTAAAGAACTTTACCTTTCTACAGCTGTTGAAGTACAACCAGTGTTCCATCGTGATGAAATCTCAGAACTCTCAGATGTAACAGCTGCTGCAATTCTGCACCTTGAGACCCTCGTAGAAGGTGGGAGTTCAGTATTTGAACCTGCCTCTACTTCGAGCTCAAAATCGACTTCAAAATCGGATATTCGATCCCCTGCTGGTAGCATCGCTAATCAATCTACAAACCAGCCTAATTCCTCACATTCGAATGTCCCCCTTCCGGCTTTACTCAATTTTCCAGAAGACGGGACGCCTCAAACGCAGAATTCTCTGTTTTCCGCATTCTCAGACGATCGTGCAACAGACGATTTGTACTACGAATTCGTTTCAACAGCTTCAGCTCCTCTATCTCCGGAGACAGACTGGCAAAACTGGATTAATAAACTCCGTACTATGCCCGATGCACAGAAGCGAATGTCTAAAATCTTTCTTCTGTCGATATCGTCAGGCGCATCAGACAGTGCATTGCTAGCTCTGTACTCATCTGGATACGTCGATCTACACACTGTCGATGAGCTGTCTGGGCAAAATTGTTTGCATGCTTGTGCAGCTGCAGTGCAGCCCATAGCTTCGAACAACGCGTCTTCGGAATCTGATATCCCAGGGGAGAAATACCCGCGTCAGGAGATCATTAAGCTGGCGCTTGCTGCTGGGGTTGATGTCGCTAAGCCTGACTCTTCGGGACGTACTCCTTTGCACTATGCTTGTATGAACAACAAAAGGAATCTCATTAACGTATTTCTGAACGCAGGTGCCCCCGTAAATTGCTTTGATAAAGATAATTTTTCACCAATGCTGTATGCTATTCAATTCAACTATGCTGACTGTGTACAAGAATTGGTTAACCACGGGGCATCAATTACTCCGAAAGCTGAAACGGACTACATTCCCTTGACAGTTGCTTGTTATTTTGGTGCGTATGAATCTGCTCGTATTCTACTGAAGAAGGGTCTGGAAATGGATTCCCTCCCAGCTCTACCAGATGCTGAGGGCTTATATCCTATACATGTTGTAGCTAGAAGTGGACACTCTAAACTTGTGCGTTTGCTCAAGGAGTTCCATCATGATATCAACAAAATGGACAAGCTGAACTACTGGTCTCCACTCTTCTACGCTGCGTCTGAGGGACACGTGGATACAGTGCGAGAACTGCTAAACTGCGGAGCGGATCCAACTATAGTAGACGAGAACGGTAAACGTGCATCATACTATGCCTCATGGGAGGGTCATCTTGACTGTTTGGAGTTATTGTCTGAAGCAGGAGCTAAAACAGACGATCAACGCGAACCAGCTTCGGAGTTTTCAGCAGGAGAAGCAATTACGTCAGATTCTTCAGGTGATTTGCTCCAAGCTAAAAATGTAGTCGTGAAAGAACCGTCAGCATTGGACTCGCAGTTGAAACAAGTGTCTCTAGGCCCTTCATCGCCTACACAATTCGTAGAACCGGAGGAACCGGACATGGAAATGATTCCTGCTCTTGAACTACCACCGCCAATTATCCCTCTTAGGAGATATGGTCATAGTTTCCTTGAGAAGAAAATATTTGTACAACTTGTATTTGCACCAGGGCTTGGATCAGTGGATTTTTTCGGCTCAGTACCAGGCTCGGGCCCCGGCGGATCATTAGCAGGTCTTCCAACTGCTCATGAATTTACAGGTCGTACTACAATATCCTCTCGCGTATCTGACATCATCCCACGGAACATTGTTTATCCTTTGAACGATGCTGACCGTGTAGTGTCGTTCCAGGTTGACGATCTGTCTGATTTCACTATAGACTTTGAGTTTTTCCCTATATTTGGCACCCGGATGATTGCCAAAGCTACAGCGCTTTCTCATTTCTTCAACAGCACTACAGCTGGAGAAAGCAGAAACGCCATGTTTGGATGCAGCTCTACATGCACTCTTCCGCTGTTTGATATGCGCTTAAGAACGATTGGTCAATTGAAGTTTGCTGTACAGATTGTGCGGCCGTACGCTGGCATTCCCTTAGAGATTTCTAAATTCGACACGTACTGGAAATCTACTACTAGTCAGATTGAAGCAGGTGCAGTTGCTGCTCCTCCCAGCGTTTCTGTAGTATCCTCAACGATTGCAGGTCTTGTAGGCGGTTCGGGCGCAACCGCAACCGGGCCCCGTTCTATCATGGACATGGGATTGGATGATAATTCTCTGGTAAAATCAACGATGGGGGCGACCCAAGCTGCCGTGCAAACATTATCTTTTGTCACGTCATCTTCTTTGTCAGGCGAATATCTCTGCGTAAGAGTTTACTGGCTGAAGGACTCAAGTATAGTTGTCAGTCCGTCGAAAGATATTACCATTGGAGGCGTATCTGTCCCATTAGCTGTACTCACGGAAGATCAACTACTTACAATCACAGCTCAATTTTACGATATCGCCGAAGTTCACGAGTCATTGCGGAAGGTAACTACTATGTCAGACTTGAAACAGATTTTGGCCCGCGTATATATACCGTTGTCTGAGCTACTGGAATACCTGCCACTTCATTTCAATCTCAATCTGGACATATATTTCCCTAATCAGACAGAAGAAGAAGAAAAGGGTGCTGATGTATGGAGCTGTATTACAGATTTGAATCAGTACGTGGATGACATTTTGGCTAAAGTATTTGATCATGTGCGGCAATCGCGGGCGGCTTCCGATAGCTCTTCTCATCACTCAGGTGGACCCAGATCGAGATCTGTTTTGTTCTCTTCGAATAATGCAGACGTTTGTACTGTCTTGAATTGGAAACAACCGAATTATCCCGTGTTTTTCGCTATGGATCAAAAGAAAGCGTTTAAGTCAAGCTCGAAACTGACAAGTTATGGATCTGAACTCTTGACTCCTCGTTCTCTTCGCGGAGCTACTCAATACGCTGTAAAGAATAATCTTCTTGGTATTATCTGTGATGATGATGTACTGAGAATGGTACCTGATTTAGTAGATACAATTCGCTCATTTGGTCTAATCCTTATTTCTGCGAACCCCTCTGGCAGTTCGCTTGGAACTCGCTCTGGTGTCAATGGCGTTTTATCTCAAGGCGTGTTAGTGTTTCCACAGGCAATCGATATGTAATACAATTAGCGAGACTCATATACACTCTACGCGGTGTTCTGAAAAGTATAGACGAATGAATGCGATTAACTAGTAATGCACAGTGACGGGGCGTAGTATAGAATTATTGCTATTTAGATTTACGAGTCAACTATTCACAGTATATCGATGAGGAAGGAACACTGGATTGTCATCTATGCATGTCAGGATTGTCATTCCTTTACAAATTGGTTACTTAGAGAGCCCCTCAGGTAAAATAATATAACTGCAACGGCCGATTTACACAGTTTGCACGAGATATTCAAACAGAATTATATTCGAGTCCGAATTGCAAAGAACGCGAAATATCGCCTTGGCCTCACGTCAAAACCCGTTAACTGCGTTACGTCTATATTGTTCTAACACTCAATTGTGAGCAGCAAACTTCGAGAACTACGAGAACTACCAGGACTACCAGAACTACCAGAACGATCCATACAACCGCATTTTATTTTATTTTCATTTTATCTTCATATTATTTTTATTTTTTCACTCATTTACCCTCCAACTCACACGTTCGACACGTTTTTCACATGCTCGAAACGGCATACGACATCACATCTCACCGCGGATCACGAATATCAACTCGAACCTCCAAATTTCAGGAAACCATCGAGTCAGCTCGCTGGATGATCGACGATGAGTGCTATGGTATGTTATAACGTATAACGAGTAGACTGCCGTTATCCACGGAAGGAATAGGCGGGCCGTGTTGTATGGAAGTCCGAGGGTGTGGAATTGACATAGGAATAGGAATTTCAACATATTTGCGGAAACTGAGTACTTGCTCTACTTTTACTTTCCCTATCTTGCTGGACATCTATCTATATATCGAATATCTATCTGATATATACATACATATCTTATGAATACATCTCAAAGACCACCAGGAGCTCCTGCGATGGCAGTGCCCGCGATCACGGGCTCTTCTACTGATCCGAAACTTTTCACCCTCCCGACATGGCTGAATCCTTATCGATCTACAATCATTGCATGCACATCATCTCTAGCTTCTACGACAATTGGTTTCCCGCTAGATTCTATTAAAACGCGACAGCAAACTCACAAGTACCCGTCAGTCCTTGCCTGTGTCCGCGATACGATAGCCAATGAGGGGTTAAAGGGCCTGTATCGTGGCCTTTGGGCTCCACTGCTCTCCACGTCTGCTTCTCGTTCATTATCAGTTGGAATATATACAACGTGTAAACCTCATTTGCATAGTTTTTTAACTGCTATATACACGCCTGCTACGACAGGAGCGTCATTATACGAAGTGATAGCGAAAAACGTACCAGAAGCGTTTCTTTCTGGTGCTGTTGCTGGGCTCTGCGTTTCCACATTTGCTTGCCCCTTCGAATTCACTAAACTATTCTCTCAGATTGAGCAGCTTGTCGTAAGATATAATTTCCAGTCTGCGGGGAAGACTCAGTCGTACGTGCCTGATTCCACATGGCAGGTTTGCCGCAGAATTGTTTCGCATAGAGGAATTCTGGGGTTATATTCAGGGTACAGTTTCCAGGTTGTAAGAGATGCTGCCGGTAGTGGAATTTACTACGCGGTTTATGAGACGATAAAACTGATGACGGGAACCTATTCGGAGAGTAAAACAGCGTCGACGTCTTCTGCTGCATCTGTAGCAGTATCAGGTGCTTTGGCTGGAGTCATATGCTGGCTCGTAGTGTTCCCCTTTGACACTTTAAAGTCGTTATATCAGAAGAACATTGTAGCTGAGATAATTAGACAGACGTACCCTGAGTTGAAGGACAATCCAGTTGGCTCAGCGAAGAAAGAGTATGCGGCGATTAGACATTTCTCACATATCTTCAACCGAAGGATGTATCGAGGAATTGGAACATCTGTACTGAGAACGTCCATAGTAAGTATGACATTCTTCTCTGGGTATGAATACCTATCGAAGATCATTTAATGAACATGTATACACTAGTTTCAGTCTACGGACACACCATTTAGATTACATTTCCCAATAATTATACAAGTTGTTGCTCCATAACAATTTCCAACTGTCATGTATCATACTAAGTGTATGAGATTCTAAACGATCATTGCCAGAATATAAAGTTACACTGGTTACACAGGGAGGGATTCGCTTTCCAAACGACCCTCTGTGATCTGGGTTTTCTCATGAATTTTCAGCAGAGCTGTCAGGTCTTTGAAGTCCTTCTTCAAGTCCTTCGCGTTCTTCGTGTTCTTCGCTTTCTTCGTGTTCTTCGCTTTCTTCGTGTTCTTCGCTTTCTTCGTGTTCTTCTTCGTGTTCTTCTTCTTCAACTTGATCATGTTGATCTTGTTGGTCGTCTTCGTTTTCTTCTTCATTTTCCTCTTCATTTTCCTCTTCCTCTTCCCCTTGCTCTTCGTCTTGGTCTTCTTGATGTTGTTGATCATCCTGATCTGCTTCATCTATTTCTTCCTCATCCTTTTGTTCATCTTCTTCATCTTGTTCTTGTTCTTCTTCTTTTTCATTTTGTTCATTTTGTTCTTCGTCTTCTTCCACTTCTTGTTCCACTTCTTGTTCTCCTTCTTGTTCCACTTCTTGTTCTCCTTCTTGTTCTTCTTCTACTTCTTCTTCTACCCCCTGTTCTTCTTCTTGTTCTTCCTCTTCCTGCTGCTCTTCTTGCTGCTCTTCTTGCTGCTCTTCCTCCTCTTCCTCCTCTTCTTCCTCGTCTTCTTCTTCTTCCTCTTCCTGTTGTTCTTCCTCCTGCGCGTCGTCATCCTCGTCCGAATCAAGATTTATCACCTCGTTTGACACCACCGCTATCCTCTGCTGATAATTTCGAGCTTCAAATATACGCCTCTGATATTCTGCTTTCGTCATATCGTCACTCTCTTCTTCGTTTTCTTCTTCGTCTTCTTCCGAGTCACTTACTTCTGAAGAATAAGAACCTTCAGACATCTCCGACCTTCTGCCATCAGATTCATCATCATTGCTAGAGTTTTCAACTCCGAAATTGGCATCGAAATTAGTCGCTGAAAGACTGTCAATGAGTTTTGGACGTCTGCTCATGAATGAGGTACCACCAGCGTTTATTATAGCATTGTTGATGTGATGATCCTGCAGTTCATGATTGTTCTCTTCATTCTTTAGTTGATCATCGATGTTGTCGGAATCCGCCTCTTCGCCTTCTTCGCCGTCTTGGCTTTCTTGACTTTCATCAGCGTGTTCCGATTCGTCTTCACCTTCGTCTTCACCTTCGTCTTCGCCTTCTTCCTCTTCATCTTCTTCATCAGCATTGCTACCTCCATCAGCTTCATAATCTCCTACATTCTCAACACCTCCCACACGTTCAACACGTTCAAAGTCTTCAAAATTTCCAACCTCCTGATCTTCTTGATCTTCTTGATCTTGATATTTTTCCCCTTCCTCGTCTTCCTCTTCTCCCTCTTCTCCATCTTCTTCCTCTTCTTCCTCTTCTCCCCCTTCCTCTTCCTCACTATGCCCTTGAAGCTCATTTCCATTCTCATCAACAACTTCAGCATTTTCATTCCCTTCCTCATCGTTATAGCCCTCAACAGCAAACTCCTTCGAAGCTTCATTAAAGTATTTTACACCAGAATCCTCAGAATCTGAACCAAAAAGACCTACAGTTGTATAAGCCGCCGGATCTTCAGCCACCTGTAAGTCCGGTTGGATGAACTGCTCCTGAAAGTCACCAGAGGACTCATCAAAACGCTCAAAACACTCTTGTATAGAATTTCTCTCTACACCAGTATACTCTGCCGGAGGTATCTCTTCCTCAAAGAACTCCTGGTTTCTATTATCCATTGAAACATCCACCAGGGGTGTCTGCTCTTCCTCCTCAATAAATAAATCGTCTACACTCCCACCTACGAGTTCACCAGCGTACGCTTCACCGTCAAATCCTTCAATTCTATCCGTATTGCCAGCCTCCTGAGTTGTTCCCAAGCTTTCCTGCGTATCCACTCCTATATTTTCACCACGAATTGAATCATTATTCTGTGATTCCTGGATAATTGGAAAATCCTGAGGCATATTCTGACTTATCTGACTAAGTACGTCTTCTGATACATCATCAGGCTTGAAACTCTCCGCAAGTTGCGTCCTCCGTTGCCGTTTTATTTCCTCATCAGCCTGGGCCAACTCCAGTATGCGTTTACGTGCTTTCTGAGTTTCTTCATTTATACTATTACTTCGAAACTGCAACTCTCGTATCTCTTCTTCCTGCCTTTTCAAAGCCTCAGCCTCTCGCTGCCGTTCCTGCTTCAGTATCTCCCCCAGTTTCTTGAACTCCTGTTCCCTCGGAGACTGTAATAATTCCTGCTCTTCCTTGAGCTTCTGTAGTTTCAGTAGGAAAAGCTCATCTTCTTTAGCAGACTGTTCCAACGTCTTACGAGCTCTCTCTTTCACTGACTGCAGCCAAGCCAGAAGATTACCTCCCAAGCCACCAGACGGTTCCATCACTTCTACTTCTACTCATCCGAGAGTGCCGTTTAGTAGTAGTAGTAGTAGTAGTAGTAGTAGTAGTAGTAGTAGTAGTAGTAGTAGTAGTAGTAGTAGTAGTAGTAGTAGTAGTAGTAGTAGTAGTAGTAGTAGTAGTAGTAGTAGCCAGACGGCCCTTTTCTTCTTTATTATATTAGCAATTCTTCTACGCTTAACGCGTATGCTGACATCTGAGTAGTATAGTCAGTAATAAATACAGCTGAAGGAGGGAAACGCGAGATTCAGTGGGTTAATTGCTTATATCAATTCTTTAAATATTCCATTTTTTCCATGCCATTTCAATACTTTTCGCGTCGTTCCGCCATTCTCGATGCCTAACAGGATTTCCGTTACTTGGGAGTGCTTTTGAATTGCGGAGATGATAACGCTCGAGAAGGGGAAAACGAGAAAGTCATTGCTAGAGATAGACGGAGTCAAATAGGCATAATAGTGCTATTTCTAACCAGGAAAACGGCATTTATGATTCTACGCTATTCAAGGAATATTTCTGAGTTTTTTTTTAACCCTCAAAGCCACGTATATACCGTAAATATGCCATAGTACTCCATCATACGAGTCTCATGAGATAGGAAAATTTCGGAAATGATACGTAGTATACCTATAATACCTATAATACCTGCTACTTACTATGGCGATGCTCAAAAGAACAGGAAGGATACGTTTAAGCAACGATAAAATCAATATTATGGGAATAAAAGCGTGTTTTTATTCCCCGCTTTCGCCCTCTAAATAATTGGCTTTCCGTGAAATTCGATACGCGTATTTAAAGCTCACCGTTACTGCCCTAAAGTGCTGCATATATTGGTGTCCCAGTCAGGTGCCAGGAGTTCTAAGCAGCCTGCTTAAAATCTGCTTCAATTCTGCTTCAAATCTCCTTAAATTCTCCTTCAATTCTAACTAAATCCTGCTTCAAATCCCGCTAAAATCTGCTTGAGAGATGAGTGGGCAGAGCTCGACTGAAAAGTCAGCTCACAGCTCCAATGACTTGTCGAATAAAAAAGGCCCCACAGGTTCAGGACCCAAAGGACCCCCGAGTTATGCCGAAGGACTCACGGCAGCCATTCCTAAAATCGGGTACTACGATCCTTTCTCCCTTTACCCTAAGCTGCAGGACGATATAGCTGCTAAACTGCCACTCACGAATATACACTGGAAATCACCGTCCCGGCCCCTGCGATCTATCCCTAGCCTAGCAGTAGATTTAACAGAAGAACTGCCCAGTAACTCGAGAGCCAAGGGCCCTATGCATCAGATGCCCGGTATAGCGTCTGTTCCATATGTGCAGTTGATGTTTTTCACCTGCCAGGATGTGGATTCGTATAGGAATGAGGTTCGGCCTTTAATACGAGAATGGCTGAAACGAACTGTGAATAACGAACGAGATCCCACGGAATGGTTTATTGTATACTACCATGAGGAACGTTATAAGTTTCGGAATAGTTTGATTGAGAAGTTTCGTGTGGATTTCAATAACGCGAATAGTAGCAGCAGCAGCAGTAGTAATAGTAAGCAAAACGTAGATAGAATTGTTATTCTGCACTCCAACTACTCTTCCCCCATGGAAAAGATTGAAGCTTGGAGTGATTTTGCTACTCGGTTGAAAGACGGGATTCTGCGGGCCTTTGGCAACCGCGTTGCACTGTATGAACACGAAGTAGCGAAAGTAGAGAGTCAAAAGCATATCCCTGGATGGAATTTCGGTAAATTCTATTCTCTGAAGGAGTCCTTAGCAATAGCTTTTGAGCATATGTGCCTGTATGAAGACGCGCTTATTATATATCAAGAATTGGAGTCCCTGTTTGACAGGCTTTTCAGTGATAATGCTGTATCATTTTTTACAGCAGTGGGGTTCAATGAGCTTCCTTCCTCGATTAGAGAGTATTCGACTGTTTTATCCAGCAAACTGAGGGAAGAGATTCTTTCAAACAAGATTTCCCTTTTCGATTTCCGTTGCTATCTGTTTTCACAGCAAGCTAAACTGCTTCTTAATATAAGTCGTGTTTCTTCTTCCCCCTCTGTGGCATCTAAGAGGCTCGCAGGTTTGCTGTTTTCGACCAGGAAGTTTATAGCCAATTTGGAGAATTTACTGTTAAGTTCCGGGAAGCAGCCGGAAATGATTGCCGAGTGGGCATTCAATACCGCTAATGAATTCCTGTATACCGAGAAAGACATATCTGATTTCGTTGCTGAGACGCCAGAGTTAGCAGAGGCTCGGGGGCATCTGGTGCTGGTAGCGAGATCTTCTCTAGTGCGCCTGGCGCGTGCTAAAGGCTGGCTGATTAAAGGGCTGATAACTAACATAGAAATCCAAGACTACCAGTTTGGTGAAGAAACAGAATACGAGATACATTCAGCACAGCTGAAGGAGGTTCTTCAGTCAGAGCTGCAGTTCCAAGCATGTTTTGAAGAACTGACAAAGAAGGCTATCAAGGAGTTTGAAATGGCTGTGTCACCACGGCTATTAAACAATCTTTTTGTCGATGTAGCACTGCTGAAGTACTATCAGCAGAAGTATGAAGACGCTGCTGAGATACTACAGAATCATCATGCAGTGTATGATGCACAGGGTTGGACATTTATTGAAGCTTACTTGCTGAGGATTTACTATGATTGCTTGAAAAACACTGGACAGAGATCTCATTTGCTGAAGGCCTGCTTAGATTTCCTGTCTATGCCCTCTTTTCTCAGCGACATTGATGTATCGGATGCTATATCAACAATCATGGAGGTTTCTCTACAACATAGTTGTGAATATCCCCTGGATCATTTATTTGAGCTGGAAATCTTTCCTTACGTCAGCCCTTGTAATTCTTCTCATGGCTCTAGCATTTACGAGATCACTATTGGTCTGCATAGCAATTTCTGTGAAGTGATTCAGTTTACAGAACTCACACTGACGATGCGCAGTACAATAAGGGAACATGGATTTGTAGAATTCAGCCTTCCTACGGGGTCAGAATCTCATAAGTTACCTCCAGGAACTACGCGGTTTGTCCTTTCTTCAACGGAAGTGAAAATGGGAGAATTCATTCTCGAACACTTAAACCTTTCCATCAATGGTGTATCGCTTTATAAGTCATTCACTACATCTCTAAGTGACGTGGACAATATTCTCATTTTCCCTGGACCGGATACTTTCTCTGCAAAATTCACACAGCCACAAGAGATCGAACTGAATCAAACAAGCGTCTGCTTAGAAATAACTACAGGCCCTGAGGATATCCAAAATTTAAACATTAATATAACTCCAGAGCCGTCGTCTATTGTTCTGGATCCGAAAGGAGCCATTGCCAAAACTAATGGTGGCAACAGTGATGACACTAAGCTAACATTAGCCGAGGGTGTATCTTCGGAGTCTTCGAATTCGGAAACATCAGAGATGTGCTCGATGATAGTAAAAGAAGCCCCTAAGAACAGTACACTGCAAATAATTCTTCCATATCAAATGCTTTCGGACAGAAAAGAGGATAAAGTAGAAGTCAATCTGACTTGTTCCCTGAGATTTCAAACTACTAGTTCTACAGGTGAATTGGACTCTGAAAATACGAAACTGATAAATCACGAATTTGTATTCGAAGACGCAGTTAGCCTATCATTGTTGATTTCTGTTTCCGTTCAAGACGCCTTCAGAGCGGACTACATATTTTCCCGATTCTTAGTTGGGCCGTCAGCTCCGGAGACTCCGGTTCGCATTCTAGCAACGGAACTTCAGGGAAACCAATCTTACTTAGTGGAGAGTCCGACCAAGCCGCGAGATGTTATTTCCTTTGCCAACCAGCCAGTGGCTTCGGTTTTCCGTATAACACCCGTGGAAGGTTATAAGATGACAGCCACGGACGCACTGGTTCTTAAAGTCTCCTATCGTTTACTGGCAGATGAGATATTTGATTTGGTTTGGAGGTCATTCTGTGATCGTTTGGTCCGGTGCAACAGCAATCTTAATCGTTATTTGCTGCTTTTACGCCCTATTCTGCTTAGCTTTTGTCAGGCAGTTGACTTGACGAAGTACAGTCAAACTGGATTTCTTATGATGAAGAAATTTGATGTTTCAGACGCGGAATGGCTTGGAATCTACTGTCATATCCCGCCAGAACTACGGAAGCAAACCATCGAGGTTTTAGAATCTTTCGTGTCTGAAAACGAGACTTTCGACGATACTTCATTTATGGATCAGTTGAATCGCACATTACTCATATCAGTGACACTACCTCCGTGTCACGTCCTGCACACAATTGAATTCCAGGTCTTGGGATCCATATTTACTGTTGGCAAACCGATCGAAACTGTGTTTACAGTGGAATCTAGGTTCAATTGGAATGGAGGAGAAATGATTGATTCGAATGAAAGCTATGAATTAGAGCTGGAAAGGGTTCAAGAGAACTGGATGATAGCTGGAATGTGTCGCTTCACGTGGACCCCACAGGAAACATCAATAAGAGTTCCAATCACGCTGATACCTCTGAAATCTGGTAGAATCAAATTCCCAGAGGTTAATATCACTTCGCGTAATGTGAAGTCAAACTACAGCATGGAAGTCAACTATCGCAACGGTGTTCAAAGTGTACTGATTGTTCCAGAGTTGGATAGGGTTATTCTATCTTTTTAATCCAGATATAGATGTATATTATAAAGGTACTAAAATCCGAGGAGAGTGTAGACCGTACTTGATAGCAGAGCAATATGTTGAGCTAAACAATTAGCCGAAGCCGAATTAAATGCCTCTTCACCCGTAGCTGTAGCTTTAGCACTCACCAAGACATATGGCACTCGTTATACAATCACTACTGACTGGAATAATTGAGATCCGGTAGTATTCTAAAGATAAGAGTTACGAGGTATAAAATCCAGGAGAAACAATTCAGAGTACACAGCCCAGTCCACGCTTTGCTTCTCATTCATGCGTTCTTCTAGAAAAGAGCAGACTACAGGAGTAAGCCGAAATGATTATAGCATCCTATCCCAAACAAAGCTCTGGTCTTCTGACAACCTGGTACATTACAATAACGTTATTGAAACATAAAATAACCCAATACACGGTGCGTTACTCCTTTTCTCGCGTCCCCAAACTCAACCTCTTCTTTCACAACTACAACTCATACCTTAGCCGTACTATCGAACGAGGAAATACCCGCTAGTAGTGCCTCGGGCGTAGGTTTCGCTGCAGTAACATCAGGCTCAATCCCATTTTCTCGTAGGTAATTCGTCGTCATTGGTCCAATTGATGCTATTCGTAGGGAATACTCATCTATCAAATTCTCTTCTTTCAGCATTGATACAATGTTCCGAGTCCCCGAAGAAGCAAAGAACACTAACCAGCACCCCTTTTCCAGAGCGGCCTTCGTTCTAGCAGCACATTCAGGCAGTTCTTCGGTCCGATAAACCTCCAGCTCCTCTATATCAACACCTTCTTCACGCATCCTTTTGGGTATAATATCACGGCGAACTTCACCAGCCAGGAACAACATTCGCTGAAACTTCCTTTCCTTATTTTCCAAAGCCATTTTTTCAGCTAAAACTGCCCCATTCCCTGCATCTTCCCCTCTCACGTCCGTGAAACCCAATCTTCTCATAGCAGCTGCAGTAGCAGGTCCAACCGTATAGGCTGGTAGATTGAAGAACTTTTCCTTGCCTTTATCCAGAACTTCCTTCGGCAGCTGTTGTAAAGCTTCCACAGATCTTTGAGAAGTAATAACAATAGCGTCAGCTGAGCCATGCAGAATTCGATCAATCACACTTTCCTGGTTGATGTAGAAATGCTCAAGCAAAGGCAGGAAATGAGGTTGACACTCCTGCAGTACCGTTTCATACTTATCGGCAGGGACGGACTTATTTTTCAGCAGGATAATCATAGTGAACAGATGTCAAGTAAAAAATGCAATTTGTATGTGGAATGCGAGGAAAGATGCGGAAAATAGTATAGATATAAGCTAAGATGTTAAACAGCCGAGTATAGCAATATAGCAGTAGAGGTTCGTGGAAAATGAGTTCAATGGAACGACGGCTAAGTCCTTTATCTTCTGCGTTTCAAGTACTCTTCTACGGACAGGAAATAACCATAAATCAACACTTTTGTTCAGGTATTACCGGGAATAACAGAAATAATCAATATTTCCTATATAAATCTGCCTATTATATAGCGTAGATAAAGATGGCCGAGCATCTCAGTTTTTCAAATAAAGCTCAGTTGCCTCATTGAGACAGAAGCGAAAAATTTAGATGTTATAGATCGAGGAGCAGTATCAGATAGCAAGTTCGTTATTTTACTGAATGCTTGATATATATGGTATTTCATTGCAGTTGATGGAATACAGGTGGATCGAGTTTTGATATGTGCGAGTTCTTTTACAGTAATGAGTAATCCTGACGCTGAGCTGCTCAGCTGGATGACTCTGAACAGTGTAGTGATTCATCCAGCTTTAGACATAAAACCATCACCAGTAGGTGGTAATGGAGTATTTGCTAAGAAAAAGATAAAACCCGAGACTAAGCTGCTCTCTATTCATAAAGATAACATCCTGTCGCCTCGAACGTACGTAATGGGTATAATTGGGGGCTCATAGAGACTACAGCATTATATGGAGAAATGTGAAAATAACTAACAACTACTCCTACAGATGTGGTATCAGTAATCTTCTCGGGGAGAACGAATTTACAGAGCTTCTGTCTTTGGCTCTGGCTGTTTGGTTTGAATATGGGCTGGGCGACGTCTCGCCTTGGGCGCCGTATCTGAAATACTTAATGAACTGTCACTCGGTTATTTTACCTCAGTTCTGGCCACCGGAAGACCAGGAATTGCTAAAAGGCTCAGAACCAGACAGGCTTGATGAACTCAGTTGCGAGCCTTATATCCAGTCTTTTGAGAACCGTGTTAAACCGTTCTTGAAGACTAACAAACAGTACATTAACGATATGGATTTTGAAACGTTTAAAACGCTTATCTCTAGAGTTAGCAGCCGCGCATTCGATGTTGACGAGTATCATGGTCTCAGTTTGGTCCCAGGAGCGGATTTTTTTAATCACAGCTTTGAACCAGATGTGGCGTTCGAAACTATTGAAGATGTATGTAATATATGTGGTGCTCTTGCTTGCGATCACAGACCTGAAGAATCAGACGATGAATACGACCAGGAAGATGAAGACAGTGAATTGGACGGATCCGATATAGAAGAAGACTCAGACAATTGGCAAGACGACGTGGAAACGGAAAGTCAAGGAGAAGAGCATGATGGAAGCTCAGAATCGGAATCGGAATCGGAATTCTTGGATGATCTTCAGGTCCCAAGTGACGAAGAAAATGAGATACACGAAGCAGTGATACGAGATGAATCTGTAGACGATCTTGAGTGTTGCGATATCGCAGCCATCAACCCTATAGCGAAAGGCCAGGAGATTTTCAACGCATTCGGTGAATATGGAAACGAAACACTATTGACCAGATACGGCTTTGCAGTTTGGGAAAATCCATTCACAACGGTGAGCCTGGGTACCGAGTTTTACCGATATGCCTGCGATCAGAAAAGGAAAGGAAGGTTGACATGGTGGGATAGCGTAGGATACCCTCTGTTCGCAGACGTTTTAATGAGAGAAGAGAAGAAATTAGCTCAAAATGATCCAGAATTTGATGAAGAAGAGTTCGAGGAGGCCTCAAAAAACAACCAAGTCTCATGGAAGGACGCACTGAGAGTCAATGAAGCAGGAGAGCCAACTCTCATAGCACTGGCGACTGCTCGTCTACTAATTTTGAGTGAACCTGCTTATTTGAAAACCATAACCACGAGTTCAAAGAAGAATAAGAGACTCATATCTAAATTCCTCGGTCCTTTTGGAGAGAAAACGAAAAACGCTATGAAACAGATTATCAAAATGCGGTTATCCAAGTACCAAGATGGCGATTTAAGCAGCAGTGACTATTTCTCTCTTCTTTCTAATAATCAATCTCAATTGTCTGGCAATAAAAGAGCAGCAATCATCACTATCGGCACGGAAAAACTGAAATTAGAGCAGAGCTTGCAATTCATTAATGAAATCTAATAATCCTCACCATATATACTATATACCATCAAACCCCCTTGTACATAATAGAAACGCTTATCTATTTTACCTGCCACTACAGTCATCATAGAAACTACCATGATAACCGTTAAATATCAGCTTCCATCAGCTGAAATAATCCCCATGAATTATATGGGTACGATGAGACCCTCACTGTTCCAGACCCTTAGTCTTCCAGCCCCTTACTGTTCCAGAGCCTACTGTTCCAGACCCTTTCAACATCACGTCTCATCTCCCAGCCTCCCGGACAGTTCCCCATATCACCGGACAATAAAATTGAGGCAAATCGTAGCTGTTCTATTCAGCCTGGATCAGCAGAGTAATGAATAAGCTGTTTAACTGAGTGTGTAACTTGAAGAAAAAGTCGTCGTGAATATTTATGTACTCAGCGTAGAATATACGTTTTCCAGCCTTTTTGACTTGTCATTCTTTTTGCCTGCCCACACCCTTTAATAGCTGGACTTCACGATGTTCCGACGAGTGCTGACAAACAGTAATCCATTATGGGCGATGAGCCGAGTACAGCCGAGGGTTGCTACTACGACTTTCTCTTTCGTTAGATATATTTCTGATGAAACTCGCAAGGCTATTGATGATGCGGTGAAAAGTACAAAAGTAGTGCTTTTCATGAAAGGAACGCCAGAATTCCCACAGTGCGGGTTTTCAAGGGCTACTATTCAAGTTCTGGGCCATCAGGGCGTTGACCCACAGAAATTCGCTGCTTTCAATGTACTGGAGGATGCGGAACTTCGAAATGGAATCAAAGAATACAGCGACTGGCCTACTATTCCTCAGTTATACGTTGATGTAAGTGGAAAATAACGAGAAGGACTTTCTGTAGCCTGTAATATATTACTCAGAGATACTAACTAGATGTACAGGGTGAATTTATTGGGGGTTGTGATATCGTGATGGCTATGGCTCAATCGTAAGTGTTCCTCGCGCAGAATACTGATGTACAGTAATGTGGTAATCTGGTCCTGCTTTTCTGCACATACTAACTTCAATCAGCGGTGAATTGACTGAGCTTCTAGAAAAAGCCGACGCTTTGGTACCGGAAGAAGAGGGTACCGAGGGCGGTGCAGACTCGGCCGAAATCAAACCGGCAGACAGATCTTAAACGGGTAGATAGTCATTTCAATCTCTCGATACTCAGGAAGGTACGAATCTACTGCTATAGCGAGGCCTGCTGACTGATTTGTCGCTGATATCGAAATGTTAACGATACGCAACATAGAGGATGTAAATAGTGGAAATATCAATCTCACAAATTCATGACACGTTTTTAATAACTTAATAACCTCCTTTTCTATTAAAAAACCAGAGTAATGATATCAAATTCATAGATTCTCAGTCTTCCTTCTCTCCTGTCTACGCTATGACTGATTGTATTTATACCATCACGTCTCCTCTCGTAAGACCGATCTCGGGATTGAAAAATCGATATAAGGGTTGGGTTATCAATGAGACAGACGATCGATCATGGAGAATAGACGTGTGGAAACTGTAGGATTGCTTGTAAGATCGTAGAATCCTGGCTAGCTGATGTGTATGTTTGAAATTGTTATATGACAACTTTTGGTGTAAGAAGATGAGACCCACAAGATTCTGCTATCAAGCTTTGGTCTCGCTGAAAGATGCTACGCTTCTTTCACTCAATTCTTCGGGGAAAACCCCACAGAAGATATTCCCCGGGCCTCAAAACCTGACAATTGATTCGAAAGAAACATGGGCTATAATTGGCACGCACAAGACGAAAATGCTGGAGATACTCGCTGCGCAGCATTTGGTATCTCCAGCGTTATCACGTAGCTACCCAATATTAGCTAACACTGATACATGGCCGAGCTCTGCTGTATCGTACTTGGAATTTAAGAATCGAAACGTTCCAAAAGTTCACTTGTCTGCTCGTTTTGAATACTTCAAAGCTGTCGAGGATAAGACTCTGCGAGAGTTCCTAGTCGGTTCACAGATAAATACTACGAAAGGTATAGAAATAGATGAGGATCATTTGTCAGAGGTTTTGGACAAGCTGGGTCTCAGCGGTATGCAGGACAGACTGGTTATGGGATTCAGCAATGGGCAAACAAGGAGAGCTCGTATGGCGAAAGCGCTTGTGTCCAAGCCGAAGATCCTGATAATCGATGAACCGTTTCTAGGGCTTGACCCGACAGCTAAAAAGACAGTGTCTGATGTACTGGGATCAATGACACCAAATCCCTATCTAATTGTAGGTTTGAGGTATCAGGATCCTTTACCGGACTGGATCACGCATGTAGCAGTTGTAGGGAAAAAGGGGATAATTGTAGCTGGCGAGAAGAATAATGTGATTAATCATGTTTCAGATGCGAAAACCAAAGACGAGGATTTGATGTTTCTTAATGAAAAGTTGGCTGAAGAGGAAGCTAAACTTTCCGTTAAGATAGAAAAGGATAGCGAATTTTTGCGGAATCGGAAAGAAAGACTCGAGAAAGCCAAACCTGCGATTGTTTTCAATGGAGCTTCAGTAGCTTATAATGGGAAACCTGTATTTGAGGGGCTGACTTTCACTGTCAAAGAAGGAGAAAGATGGCATATCAGAGGTGATAACGGGACAGGGAAATCTACATTGTTTGCTTTGATCACGGCAGATCACCCTCAAGCATGGAAGGGACAACTATCGCTTTTTGGAACTCTTTATAAGATAGGAAAGACAAATTATTTTGATATTAATGATCAAATAGGGCTCGCGGCTCCTGAGTTACATGGTGTTTTTCCCATGGAGAAACTTACAGTGTTTCAAACCATCTCGACTGGATTTCTTGTCGGATCCTACGTCCCTATTCCAAAAGAGAAACTTACAGAAGAACAAATTGCAGCAATTAATGATCTGATTCTCGAGTTTGGTCTGGAACCTGAAAAAATAGTGTCAGAGCTTTCACTGTCTGATCAAAAAACAGTCTTCTTTGCTAGGGCTTTGGTCAAAAAGCCTAAAATACTTCTACTCGATGAAGCATTTTCTACTATGGAAGAGGCGCGGATTGAACAATGTAAGGATATTGTAGATGCCTATGATGGAACCGTTCTATTCATAGCCCATGAAGGGTCAGAGATTGGCCACTGTGACAAATATCTCAAGCTTAACGCTGGTGGATCCCCAGAAATTGGTGATGTCGAGTAATCCACGTTCGAAACTCAAGTGTTTCAGACGGTCATTTCTACTTACTGAGTTCATTCAGTGCACGATATTTCTGGGATTCACGTCGACTTCTCTACAAAAATCCCGGTCACCAAGTACTGAGTACATAGAAATCACGCCTACACGACCACTTCAACCCAGTTTGATCTACGATTCATTCATATAAACCCCAAAGCTCTAACAGGTCGGTAAGCTCACCTCTTGAAAGAAAGCTACCACCAACCCAAAGCATTTGAATTTCAATTTCAATTTGAATTTATCCTACTTTCAGAACATATTTCCGAGACAACCAAGGAATTGTCGAAATGTTTCTCGAAACACTGGACTGCACATAATATATATAACATCCTAATAGACATAAAACCTCATATAACCATACCTACCCCATATCAACATCCTATATAGCCCAGATAACAGCCGAAACTCCTATTCCTCCATCCCAAACTCCTCTCTCTCTCATAAGAAATATTCATCATCCCCACTTCGCGTCTCCCTCTCGGCACGACGCCCGGGGAACAACCGAAAGCTTATTTCCCATTACCCGAAACGCGCGACATTCTCGTCCCAGGGATTTTTCTTCCGAGAATCCAAATCAATTTGTCGACCTGATAAGTGTATCTCCATGATTGAATAGAGGGCGATTCGGAGTTCAGCGGCGGATGCGAGGAACTGATCTTTTCGTTTCTGTTGTAAAAATCAGCTAAAGCTTCACGTCGACACAAGGATTGCTTGATTGGAAGGGATAGTCACTGGATATAAACTGCTGTTTACTTATTCTGGATCTCTGTATCGTTGTTGCCATAATCAGCGCGCGGGGCCCATACTAGCTTCAAGTCTGATGCAGGACTTCAGTCGCTTGTAGTGTTGAATTTGAATCAACGGGGACTTACTGGTGGATTGTCGATTGTTGCTTTCTTCATATAGCATTGGCAGATTACTGATATACTGATATAAACACTTGAGCTTTCACGAAAATTACTAATCATGCCTCCCAGAACGCGATCTAAGTCTTCAAAGCTGAAGGAATCTGATTCCACATCTCCGGATCCTGTTTCGGCTAAAATACATGACCATGCTGATGGGGAAACACAACACAGCTTGACGAAAGGTGCGCCTGAAGTCTTGGATGATGAATACGGACCTTTAACGTCAGATAAATACAGATATGTCTCGAAAATGACGCCTGAGCAGAAGCTGCAATCAGAAGTGATTCCAGAACCACCATACATGACGTTCATCACTGTTTTCCTCAGTTATTTGGTTCTGATAATCTTTGGTCACATTGAAGATTTTTTCGAGAAACAGTTTCGGAGAGAGAAGTTCAAAGAGTGCGTTATAGTCAACGGATTTGCTCCTTGGTTCTCAGACTTTGAATCCTTTTACTTCCGTCGCATGAAGAGAAGACTGGATGATTGCTTTCAGAGACCTACTACTGGAGTTCCTGGTAGGTTTGTCCGTGTACTGGATCGCACACCGCTTGATTTTTACAGTAAATACGAGTACACTGGTACATCTACCAAGTGCATGAATCTCTCTTCTTATAACTATCTTGGGTTTGCTCAATCAGCTGGTAGCTGCACTGATCATGCGGAAGACGTACTGCATAAGTATGGAACAACGTCAGGAGGGCCACGGAACAAGTCTGGGACAACTGACCTTCATTTGGAAACTGAGCAGGTTATTGCTGATTTCATCGGTAAAGAAGCTGCTTTGGTATTTTCAATGGGGTATGGAACTAATGCAAATTTGTTTTCTTCCCTGGTTGATAGCAAGTGCTTAGTGATATCTGACGAACTTAATCACGGTTCAATTCGTGTTGGCGTTCGATTGGCTGGTGCGGTGATCAAAGTGTACAAGCATAATGATATGGAAGATCTTGAGAAAGTTCTAAGAGAGCAGATTTCACAAGGTCAATCTAAGACTCATAGACCTTGGAAGAAGATTTGGATTCTCTGCGAAGGACTTTTCTCAATGGAAGGTACTACTGTTAAATTAGAGAAGGTTATTGCCCTGAAAAAGAAATACAAATGCTATTTGTTTGTTGACGAGGCTCATTCAGTCGGTGCAATGGGTCCGAATGGTAAAGGAATTTGCGAGTACTACGGTGTGGATCCTGCAGATGTCGATATTCTCATGGGAACATTGACAAAGTCTTTCGGTGCTACTGGAGGATATGTGGCTGCTGATAAGTATATCATCGATCGGTTGCGAGTAGACATATCTACCAATGGCTATGCTGAGTCTATGTCTCCACCTGTTCTTGCTCAGATTATCACCTCATTGAAAATCATCAGCGGGGAGAAGAATCCTGGAGAAGGAAAGGAAAGATTAGAACGCTTGGCTTTTAATTCAAGATATCTCAGACTAGGATTGAAACGGTTGGGTTTCCTTGTTTATGGAAATGACGACTCCCCCGTTATTCCTCTTTTGCTTTACAATCCATCCAAGATGGCGGCGTTCTCTCGAAGAATGCTTGCGAAGAAAATCGCAGTTGTGGTTGTAGGGTACCCTGCTACACCGCTTACTTCCAACAGAGTGCGACTATGCATGAGCTCTGCACTGACGAAGGAAGATCTGGATGAGTTTCTGAGAGTTTGTTCTGCAATCGGTGATGAACTCTTGCTCAAGTACAATACCGATGCTGGCTACTACAATGACAAACGAATCTGGGACGTGGAAGAGGTGATTGCTAAAGGTGTGGAGGACGTCAAACGCCCTGTTTTGTATTGATCAGATTGTGCCTACTTCTAGAATCCAAAGATATCCATAATAATTTAATCGAAAATTCATCTAATGCCTCTAAAATCTCGAGAAATTACACTATGGAATATACCTGCTCTGCGGAATTAACCAAAACACCCTTCCACTTTCAGGGCCTCTTTTGATCTCTACATACATACACCGTCCATAACACATATTTGCCCTTTAATATATATTCAAAAAAATACAACATTTCTCCCTGATACACTCTACAGTCCTTATCTGACTGATTCAACACCGCGTAGTCGGATCAACCAGTAGGCCTTATTAGATGATTACGCGATCACTCAAACCACCTGCAACTCATATATTTTAAGATATCCTTATCAGAAAGGAGACTTCTCAGACCCACACATTACAGGGTTGTAGATACTTTATTCCTAAGGATTCTGTCGCTTACTAAGTGAGTGTTAGTGCTGCAATATATAATGGTGAGATTCCAGCTACGCTATCGCTGACGGTTTATGTCTTTCACGAAAAGGTTGCCCTAATTGGGAGTCATCGACAACAGCAATTCTCCTCTCTCGTAGTAACTCAGTGTTCATCGTAATACCATAGAGACTCACTGATATTATTCATAGTAGATCGCTACATTGAATTTCGCTGACTGCAGGAAACAATTGCGTGAATTGTATAAAGTGTAGTATTCAGAACTTTTCCTCTGTTTTCATTTTGAACATTGGGAACCCGTAGAGATTTAAGGAACGTAGAGAAGGTAGGGCTGCTGTTATCATACGTTGAAGTGATAATGGATCTTTCTGCTGAGGCTGCTGTAGCGGATTTCAGCAAAGTGGACTCCAACAGTGCCACGCAGTCTGAGGATGCAGAGTTATCAGGGTCATCAGAAGCTGATAACAGGGCTAATGAGACGATTGATAAGATTGAGCAAGAGGTTGAAAAAGCCTACAATGTGCTTGAACAATCGGCATCTCAATGGGGTGCTAAGTTGTCCACTGCATGGGGATCCTTCTTGAAAAGCAGTGAAGAAGTGATAAATGAGAATAAGAAGAAGCTGAGCACATTGGAGCTGGAGCAGAAACTGAAGGACCTTGGACTGGAGAATACTGTAGAAAAAATATCGAAATTTGATATTCAAGATATTTCTGGGAAACTAAACGAACTGAAGAGCAATCTAGATAAACAAGTAAGTCTAAATGACGATTCTAATCAAGAAATTGTCGATATCGCAGCAGTAGCGAAAGAAAAGGAACAAGTAGTTGCTACGCAGGGAAGGAAAATGCTTGATATTCTTGCTATCCAGGCTCAACAGTACGTGGAAGATCTTGACCATGATCTTGAAGAAATTCAGAAAGGTACGCAAGGTTTTGTCACTCGTCTTGGTGGCCTTTTGAAAAGCGCTGTGACTTTGGAACCTAGCTCAGACTCTGAGTTAACTACTACAGAAGCAGACAGGCCTGGTGAGGTGGTGTTCGAAGCTGAAAGTCAGATTTACACGTCTCGTTTAGAAGCACAGTTGCATACTATCAACACTTCTCAGGATCTTTATTTAACTGAGGCAGTAGATGATGCGTACGCTGAATATGCCAAAACTTTCAAAGTGGATGATCACACCAGTGAGATTACTCAGCTTTTGAAAACGTACCCAGAGCTCCAGTCGACTATGTCCTTGTTAGTTCCTACAAAAATCAAATATGATGAATTCTGGTGCCGCTACTTCTATATGAAGCAGAAAATCGAAGAGCAGGATGAAAAGCGGAAATCGCTACTGCGGAAGGCAAAGGACGAGGAAGAAGAAGAGGATTTCCAATGGGACGACGATGATGATGATGAGGGATCTCCCAGAGAAGTTCAGGAATCAGAAGAGCAGGATAAACAAGGTACAAACGCTGATGACTCTGTTGATCAGGTAACTTCCTCCCGAAGGTCGTCAGCTGAAGGTACTCTGGAACTTGTCTCTGAATCCAGTTCCACATTAGAAGTTGTCAAATCGCCTCGTAAGAAGAGTTCTGACGACAAAGATGACACCTCGGATTCTGATGATGATTGGGAGTAACTGGATAAGGTAGCTCGAGTGGGTTTGACGTAGTTAGACAAATCCAAATTATGTGAAGCTTCAATAGCATATTTGTCACCAGTTGCTGCTTTGATATTAGTTTTAGGTACACCTTCTTTAATAACACTGTAATAATGGGTAAAATTAAGTTACTCTATACGATACATATATTGTCCCTGATCTATTAAATAGTACTACTTACATTTTCAGCAAGCTGAAAATCACATATGCAAAGCAAAGAACTGGGTAAATCATCCATTTAAATCTTAGAGATGAAATAAAGCTCGTCAGTAATGCAGTTCGATCTAGGTAGGTAGCAAGAAGCTTTCCTCCCAGTGTAATATCGATAGACCTTGTATATCAAGAGCACCAACTTCCGACATTAGTCTCTCTTGCGTAGAATAACACATATGCATTCTTGTTACAAACGTCATCAACTGAACAGTTGTAACTCACTCTCGTATCATCAAAGTAACACCATCCACGTTTTTTCTTCTTGACGTAAGCAGTGTAGTGACCACCTCTAAGGGTTCCAAAGTGATTTGCAACTGCATACAGCTTGTACCTAAATGGAGGGATTTGATCTCTAAGTGGTGTACCTGCAAGCAGTTGCTTGTCATCAGCAACATAAGGTGGCCAAAACTTAGTCAGATCAAGAATTGTAGAGACAGGATAGATGACAAAAGTTTCCAGTTTTTGTAAAGAACCGGAAAACGAGAATCCTTGATTCTGCTTGAAACGGTTCAGATGAATGATTAGAACATTTGGCAGTCTGGTTATCTGCAATGACTTCCGAGTCCTTTGTCGGGCCTTACACTGGGTACAGAACCATCTATCATCCCCGTCTAATATTTCGTCCTTCAGAAATTCTTGAAAACACTCTTCTAATGACACTATCTTGTTATTGCTTGGCGGTATTGGCAACGTTAAACATGAAAAGCTGTTATATGTAGTAGACGTAAACCCGCAAGACATACATTGCAACTGACTGCGGTATTGTCCCTGAAGTACAGTAACAATGCTCGAGAAATCAGTTTTCAGATATCTCTCCCACTCGATTGTTGATGCCCGGCGAACGGACATCTTCTCTCTATTTCTTTCTTGTGCAGGTGTCAATTCTTCCATCCGAGGTTTACCCCCACATTGGTTCAACTCTTCATGCAGTCCATCAAGAAGAAATGTGAGAAACTCTTGTGAGTCCTGTTGGTCAAATCCTACAAAATCTGATCGTAATTTTCCGCAGACTACTTTGAACGCTGCAGGTGACAATATCGCGCCATCATTTTCTACCATTGTTTTTACCACCTCTGCATACTTATTAGCAAGTATTCCTTTGTATCCAAGTCTATTAGACATGTTGATGTGAGATTTGAAGCTGTCATCAACGAAAATACTAGTCAGTTGTTTAGTTCCCACCAGACACTGAAGAATACAATTCATGTAACACGTATTACCCAGATTCTTCAATCCACACGCAAAATTATCAATGCGCGACATCTTAGTAAAGTCTTGCTTGAATTCGAGGTAAGAGTTTTTACCCATCATAGCTTCCGACGTGGCATTACGAACGGAGAACGCTGGCACTGCTACAGGAGGCGGGAACGGTGGTACTTTTGGAGGTAAAACAGGAGCTGAAGTTGTTTGTCCGGATTGTAATGGTATTTTAGGATAATTTCCAACAAGGCCTTGTCGGTTGGACATGAGGTGTTGGTCGAAGGCGGTGGTTGAATGTGATTTAAGAGGTGAATTACTAGATCGGTTATCCGGGGTTTGAACCAATGACGAGTCCTGCTTACGAAAGCTTCCTTGGTCAGCAGTTGGAAATGACACACCCAACCTTGACAGAGATGTCTTTTCTGTCCGATGAATGATTTCTGGGGGTTTGCTGATATTAATGTTGCTATGGTTTACAGGAACAGATCCATTAGTTCCTCCGGGCCGAAAGGCGATATTCGACGAGGAAGGCTGCAACGTATGATTTGCAGGGTTTGAGGATGAATGTATCGTTCCACCGACAGCGGTCCACGACGAAACACCGCCATCCAACATCACAGGGTCCCGTTTGAGTGGCTTTTTGATAACTAAATCGGTCAAAGACATCACCAGGGTTTCCAAAGCTCTCACGTTTTCCAGGGCAGACTCGAAATGGTATTTATCAGCTTTTCTTCCATTCAAACCAGTGCTAACAGTGCTGGATGTATTTGGTAGCTCAACAAACTTCGATGAGAAATCATAAAATACTACTAGTTCAAATTTATCTCTCAAAGAGAAAAGTTTCTGCTCCTCTACTGGAGACACACACAACGATTCCTCAATCTTCCTATCATTTGAATGCGATCGAAGAGATATGGGCTCAATGCATATAGCGTTAGGGCTGTCGATGTGACCTTCATCAAACAAACGGCGCGCTCGTACATCTATGAGTAGTATATCCGAGCCATGGGATTTCAGAAGATTCAATAGTTCTAATGCAGAGATATGCGTACTGGAGGACAGGTTTGGAAATGGCTTCAGCGAGCTGGGTTGATTGAATGAATACCCGGACGATTGCTGGCTGCTAACAGAAGGTGGGATATTATTGAGGGAGATTGCTGAAGATGCTGCTGAACCAGTTGTGGAATTCGAGTAGGACTGTGATGCAGTACTAGCCTGGGAGTTGGGTTTCATCAGCTCAAAATTCCCTTTTAAAGGATTTTGAAATGATTTCGTGGCTTTCAGATTCGCAAGGCGAGCTTCCAGGTCTGATGGTTGTGAGTTCGAGGAAATGAAAGTGGAAGACTTGGAATTCTGATTAGCCAACCGGTTGGACGTATCGCCATTGGACTGTGTTGCCATACGTAACTGATCAATTCGCTTCTCGCTTAAAAGTCGGTTAGAAAGACTGTTAAACCGGTCGTGATAAAGGGAAGAGGGCTTTTGAACAAGACTGGCATAGTCTGAACATTTCGGAATCAGCTCAGACACAATGAAAAGAGCAGAGACATAAGCTGAATGGGCCTTCTCATAATTCTGGAACTGCATCAGCCTGTTGAACTCATCAAGGAAACCTTCCGCCTTTCCAATAAGTTCTCCAGCTGAGCTTTGACGTAGCAACTTTCGCAACGACTCTGTCCTGTTGCCCGAATCCATATAGTCCCGCGGTATCATCGATGAACGATTTACTCCGTTATCGGAGTTATCATTGATATGCACCAAATGCTTAGGGATTGACGGCAGCCTTGAAGGGTCGATCGTAGGTGGAGCCATTATGCTCAGTTCTCTACAGTAGGATCCCACAAAATATCGTATCTCCTACTTCCACACAGCTGAGCAGAATACCATAGAGATATAGACCAGTCCTAAGATAATGCGATCGTGGCGTATCCTCCGTATATTTATCTATGATGTGACAAGCAGTATATAACGTATAGTTGATATCGAGCGGCTTGAGCGCTGCTCTCCAGTAAGCATTCTTTTTCCTAAATCACCACCCAAATGACATCTACTGTATTTTGACAAATCAATATGCATCCTAGTGCCTCTACAGCAAGGATCTTTAATATATTTACTCTGACTGAATGCTGCCTTGGATTTCAGTTCCCTCGGATCCACCCCGAACTACCAAAGATAGATCAAGGCAGGGTTAGAAATATAGGATTACGTGATACATTAATTCAAGGTCGAGCTCTGCTCGTCTCTTCTTATGTGAGGACCCGTTGAGTTCTCGGGGTTCTTCAATTGTCAAACGAATACTTTATAATGTATAAGAGCTCCATTATTAGGAGATCATAGTAAAAATCACTGATAGAACAATCGCTTCGGTGACACACTAACAGAGGCGGCACATCACAGACGTAAAATTCGCGTATGGCTCATGTATGCCTGTTCCTCCTACATTCTGAGAACGAACATATCCTGGAGTTGTAGGAAAGGTTATGCCTAATTGTAGCTCTGTTGCTGGAAATCTCAATGTAACACTTGGCTGTTACCTACAGAATCTACACATTATTTGCGATGCCTGAAGTTCTCAATAAAGCGCTCACACCTCCGCTGCAATGTGCTATGGTGCTACCCCAAGTATATCGTGGTTCTTATCCCCGGCCGATAAACTATCGGTACTTGAAAAGATTGAGACTAAGAACTATCATATCGCTGACCCCTGATGCTATTACCCCAGAATCAGATGCGCAGCTGTATAATTTTGCTGCGCAGAACAATATCAACTTGATTCATATCAAAGCGGGCCCTGAAGGAGGGAAGGGTAAGAAAAGAGGTGTGAGTCTTACATATGAAGCTGTCACTACTGTCATCAAGCTCATTCTGGACTCTGATACTGGGCCGGTATTTGTGCATTGCCTTAATGGGTGTCAGGTTACGTCTCTGACTATCGCATGCCTTCGCCGCATTTCAATGTGGTCATTAGTATCAATTTTCTCGGAATTTATTGCTTATTCCCCAGTCGTAAACGCAGGAGATAGGGCTTTTGTCGAGCAGTACTTTGCAGAGTTTGAGCTGAACGACAAGTCTCCGTCTTGGGTGTTCTCAGGCTTGTCTACAACTGGAGCGGGTGTTATAATAGATGGGAATAAGATTCGTGTACATTCTATTGAGTCGTCCAACAAAAAATTAGAATTACAGGACGACGATGACTAAGAAATTGGGAATACGAGGAGGGAGATTTATTCTATCTACTACACCTACACTTGATATAACAACGTTGTAAGAGAAGGGTTCTTCGTTAGCACGGCGAGCAATACAGCTGTCTCCCCTCAGACCTACTAATTCGTAATTCAGTGATGATCTCATGATCTAGAAGGTCGATATTATAGTACTACACACTTCCTATGATACAGTAACACTAAACCTGAACTACACAATCTGATATAGTGATAAATATCCCATGAAACTCACTGGAACAGTAAACTTGCAGCATAGTCCACATTCCCATTAGTTTGCTTCAAAGCCGTGATAGCTTGCTCTCGCGTAAACCCAAGGGAAACTAATTGGGATATATCCGCTTCTGGGAATGTTGAAGAGGCTGATGACGAAGGAGGTCTCTCAGTAGAACTGTTACTAACTGGGAGGGTATTTGCTTGTGCCGTAGCACGAGCAGCGGCAGCAGAAGCTGCTGCAGATGAGGCTGCCATTGTTTTATTTGCAGCATTACCTACAGAATTGCCAACAGCAGTCCCAAGTGATTCAAAGTCATCAAATTCTCTTTTGATCTCGTGACCTTGTAAGAAAGGAGTCTCAGCTTCACCAAATACTAATACATTCCGCTTTAAATCAATAATCCCTTGGTGGCGTTTCAGCATATCGAGACCTAACAGCAAGTCAGGTGCTCCTCTATTACTGTGCTCAAGTACCGTGAAAGAACATGGAAGGAAAAGATTACCTATTTTAATTGGAGCACTGTGCACACGACCAATAATTTTCCCTGAACCTACGCCCCTTGCTACTCCTTGATAACGTCGATCAAGTAGTCTATCTAATCCACATTTTTCTAATAAATCAGGAGACATAATAGTCATTTGAGCCCCTGAATCTACAAATGCTTGTGTATCATAACCGTTAACGTTAACCTTGATGTATAACATATCAACTTGTGTGAAAACCTCAGGTGTATGCTCCAAAGCCTGTTCTAAATTCTCTGCGATTTGATTTTCCCTTATCAGTTCCATTATACGTCGCTGAGATTCTTCATTATAAGGATCTTCTTCCAGTTTTGCTAATTCCTGCTCTCTTCTAAACCTAGCAGTGACGGCTTCCATTTGTATTTCTAAAATCTTTTGCCGAAATGTGGCTTCATTGTTGATAACGTCTTCAGTGATTCCTCTAGATGCATTCTGAGAGATAAACTGCTCCCGTAACGTAGGATTTGATAGTAATTGAGCTCTCAAAGACGAAATTTGTTGTTCTGCCTGTTGCATCATAGCCATAGGATTTCCGCTTGTTGCTGATCCTGCGGACGACGCTGTTGTGGTTCCAGGTATTTCTTGTGTGACAGCGGAAACTGTGATTACATCATCCTCTTCAAACTTCAACACTTCTATGCTTTCTGCTTCATTCCCTTGAACAGGACGACTGGAATGGTAGATAAGCTGTGATCCAGCGGGGATGCCAGATTCGATCTCAATGTAAGCTTTCAGATCCCCAAATGTCATCTCAGGCGAAACCTCGATAGGAATGATAGCATCCTTTTCAGGTACAGACAACGTCAGTCTCATTTTGTAGTGTTGTGAACCTCTAAGATACAATACTGAAGATATATCCAGTTGATAGAAGATGAGAGGTGTTCAGTGGAAAACAGGGTGAGATCAGCGCAGATAACAGAAGCACTTCTCAGTAAATATATCTAGTATTTCAAAGATAGCTTATAGAAGAATGGATTTAAGGAATTATTGGAAATGGGAGAGCTGGAGATCAAGAAAGATGTGTAATACAGGAAGAGAGGGGCGTTGAGCTGTTTTATGTTAAATGGAAGATCGCCTCTTCGGTATGTGGCGAGCTGCATGTGCCTGCAGATCTTGCATGTGCCTGCGTCTGTTGAAAGTATGGAAAGCGATGATAGATGAGAAGTTAGAAGAGAAATACCAGTAGGCACGAGTCATTTAATGGTATAATTATCATATGAGTTGTTATCCAGGTAGTAAAGGGAATTAGTTGTATTGTATATGTGATGTGTATGTTACTGAAGCTACTGTGGGCGTTCACCACCGGGGACAATCTATCAAGAGCAGAGGTTAGTTGTCAGGTATAAAGTAGGCAAATATTGAGATTTGACTGATCTTTGAACAAGTCCTAGTAGACACACAACACATACCATCGCAATCTGGTTGCCACTCAGCAGCATGCTTTTCACTTTGGTTGGTTTCTGGTTCTTCCCGCTATAGTATGTTAGAATCACTGACCTGCTGACCATACATGAACAACGAATACAAATAACGTACTATGATACCACATCTTCCAACACCATATCTGGAGAGAAAACAGTTAGACCCATGTATAAAATATCTCTTATAGTGCCATTTCAATCAGAGACATACTGACGAAATCATCAAATCCAGCCAATGTGCCAGTGAACTCTAGTTGTGCTGTTAGTAGACCGTTCACCAGTGCAGCGCAATTCCCCACAACTACTGAAAACTCATAACGCCATTCACCACTCACCCCTGTCATCCGTCATCAGAATGAATACTCTAGAACCAATGCATTTGTCCACCAACTCCAAGGGCAGAACGGATGACACTTTGACATCCGCGTTGGCAACCTCTGACATATTTGCCGACTATGCG
>JAKTRH010000045.1:0-15000 GCA_030579575.1 Sporopachydermia lactativora | reverse complement strand
TATCAATGATACCTTTTTGTCAACGTCTATGGATAGGACTATTAGACTATGGGATTTGAAGTCATCCGGTTCTGTTGCAGTTCTGAAAAGTCCATTCCCCTCATTCACAGCATTCGATCCTTCTGGTATAGTGTACGCGGCAGCTTCAAATCCTACAAACGAGATTGCCCTCTATGATCTTCGCAAAATCACTGAACCTCCCTTCTTTGTTGCTCAGTTACCGCATCCTTCATTAGACTGGAGAAATATTGAGTTCAGTAACGACGGAACTCTGATACTGCTTGCAACCAATAATGGTGTTCAGTTTCTTTACGATGCGTTTGACTGTCATTTGGTTGCTGTACTAAAAGGCTGCGAACCTCATCAACCGTCTGGTAATAGGAAAGTGTTCTGGCCTGATGATTCTGGTGCCTGTTTCTCTAACGACGGAAAATGGGTTTTCTCAACTTCATTGCATGGTGTTATGGTTTACGATCTTCGAAAGCTTGAAAAGAATTCTGCCAGTAATAACGAGCCGCAAGTCATCCTACCTTCCAAATCAATCAGATGTCTGAAGCATGAGCCACGATCTATTAGATTCAACCCAAAACTATGGCAGTTTGCAACAATTGGAAACGACATTATGTTTTGGCTGCCTGACATTGAAAAAGATTGAAAATGCTCCAGTACTTATCCAAAGCATTGATACGGCATTTCTATGATGAGACACAACTAAACTATACTTCATACATATCTGGATATCGTATCTCTGCATTTTCTTCAGCCCAGTCAATCCAGTGGGCAAGGAACTTTGAGCCTTTCTTTAACGTTTCCATATCTCCCACGACACATAGATGCCTTTTCGGTCGCGTCATGGCGACATTTAGACGGCGGGCTTCAGACAGAAACCCAACGTTTCCATCCTCATTGCTTCTGACTAGAGAAATCAGTATTGCTTCTTTTTCTCTGCCCTGAAACCCGTCTACTGTGGATATTTCAATCTGAGCCATCTGATCACCCATAGAATGTACCATCTTTTTGAGAAGTGAGACTTGAGCATTGTACGGGGAAATCACTCCAATCTTCGCAGCATCAACTTTCCCAGTTTCAACTAAGGCTGTTAAATGTGCTTTAACAATTTCAGCTTCTCCGGGGTTGCATTTCCCTGAAGTTGTCTCTAAAAGTCCCGACAAGCCTCTAGCATTGTTGGCTTCAGTTACATCTTTTTCAGAATAGTTGCCCCCTTCCGTGTCAACCCAAATGTAAGGAGCTGTTGTCTCGTCTGTAGCTTCAACCCCAGGTAAGTCACTTAGAAGATGTGATTCCACGGACTCGTGAGCAAGAAGTTTATTATCATATAACTCTAAAGACGGAAATTTCATTATATCCTCATGCATCCGATATTGTATTGTTAGCATTTTCTTTAAAGTGTCACCGTAAGTTTTAACCAGTCTGTCGAACAGAGTTGTTTGTAGTATGGATTTCGCCTGGGTGCTGCTTTCAATTTTCACAGTAGGTGGAAGTTGCAGGTGGTCTCCAGCTAAAATAACCCTTTGAGCTTCCCTTACTGTTAAAATTGGAATCCAGCACTGAGATTCCAAACTTTGAGAAACCTCATCAATGATTATAGTAGAGAAAAGGCTTCTCCCTTTACCATAAGTATTAATACAATCTATGAGATCTCGCGATCCTGATCCATGCAATGTAGCAACAACTACTTGGCTATGTTCTATCAGCTCACGAGATAATTTTTTCTCTCGAGAACGGTACTCCTTTCTTAAAAATTTGAGATCATCAAAGATTTCCCTCCTTTCCCTCCCATTTCTCGTCTTGGGAATTTTCCTCACTGCACTATCAATATCAGACTTAACATCTTTGACAATGTCGGCTCCTTCACATGTTTTAGTCACGAAATCCATTGAATGATCGAGCACTGAGTTGAGAAGTCTCGCTGGATGACCCAATCGAAGAAGCTGTGATTTATCCTTCATTAATGGATCAAGTCGCTCGATTATAGTATCCACCGATATATTCGAAGGCCCACAAACTAGAACTCGTTCATTCTTAGCTATCAAATGTCTGATTATTTCAACTAGAACGGATGTCTTCCCAGTTCCTGGTGGCCCGTGAATCATTGTAAGAGGACTGGAGCCAAGAGCAAACTTCACGGCCTCTTTCTGGGGTTCATTTAATGTAGGACCATAAAACTCTTCGATTTGAGCCGGTGTAATGTTAATATTCTCCCCTTTTTCTTTGCCCAGAAGAATCGACTGTAGGTATGTAGGAGATTCTAACTCAGCCAATGCAGTCATAGTTGACTCCATTCGCCTGTAAGTCGTTTCATTTGTCGTTTTGCAACTATCAATTATAATAAGAGTAACTGTTAGTAATCTGTAAATTTCTGAAACAATGATACCTTCTTAGACATCTGCAGTAATCACCCATCCACGACAACTTACAGCCACAACCTATCTTGTGAATTGAGGTCAAAAACCCGACTGTCATATCTCTCATCTATTGCAACGACAATAGATTTGCTCGTCAGCCTTTGAACCACACCTTCGATCGCATTATCTCCTGAACTTCCATCCTTTGACCGCGAGTCTTTCCGACTGCTCGAGGGTTTTGAGGTCCGCACAACGGACATATGATCAATTCTCACATTATCCCCTACTCTTATTTCTCCAGGTGATAATTCTTGATCTTCTGACGAATATCCCGTATCTAGTTCGAACGTAGCAAGTGTATTCCCTCCATATCCCGTTCGAATAGCAGTCAGATTCAAATTAATGAGAGCCAAACCTCTAGCCGTCAATACTTTCGGAGAAAAATTCAGCAAAGCCTTTTCAGTCAGTTCCAGATCAGCAGCTTTCTCCTTCTCCAAGGCGCGCAAGAATGAACTCGCCAGTGTGGCCCCAGGTTTACCTTCCGTCATAATTTACTTCAAATAGATTATCTCTCTAATTGACATGTCTAGAATGATCCACTTTTCACGATACTATAAAAATGTATCAATAAAAGTAGAGTCGCACGAGTTGAATAACAGTTTTAAACCCTGTAGATTGATTATCTCATTAAGAAGAAACTACACATCAGAGATTTACTCATCACCTTTCCTTTTCTGAGTTTATCTGCATACACGTTTGGTCAGTGCAAGAATTACAGAAATTATAGAATTTACAGTATCAACACAAGTAGGTAAAGCTCTCATTGTCTATAAAATTCATTCTACGAGAATCGTGGAGCTTTCGCTTCCTGATAACAAAACTACATTCAACACTCAGCACGCCTACAAAGTTTTCAATAATAAAATTGAAGATGAATTTATCTACGCTATAACAAAAACCAATTATGATATGACGAAGACCAATGTCGTGGGAACATAAAAATAATGTTTTGGATGCCTGATACGATATTTGCCGTTTACTATACAAACAAGTTAGTAACAAAACTCGAAAATCAATATATTCACAGTACTTTTCACAACATACCATAACAGCGAGGTCTCCAAACTTCTCCTTGTACCCGGGGACGTCCCATCTACCCTTAGTAACCATCTCCTTAACCTTCTCAGGAATGTCAGGTCTGGCAGCGTTCATGTCCTCAATGGTCAATTGATCGAAAGGTCTTGCTGTCTCAATGTTGGAGAGAGTCTTCTGCAGATCTTCCAATTCAGACAAAACTTTGCTCTCGGTAAGAGAGGCATTCTCCAAAGCCTTGGCCTCGAAAGCTTCAATGGTCTTCAGCTGTTTAGAGACGTCATAAGTAACGGGCTTGAATCCCTTGAAAGCCTTCTCAACTTCTGCCACAACAGACTGGTTCTTCAACACAGATCTGTAATGGTCGAAATCGACGGTGACCTCCTTGGACTTCAATTCGGCCAAAGCTCTGCGAGCATCGTCATTTCTCTTCTTGAAAGCCTGCAGAGATGCGGCAGTGGATCCGGTCAGACCCAAAGAGGACACGACTTTGGCCCAGTCAAGTTTAAGAGCAACGGGTTTCTATTCATAGTTAGTTCATCTGTCACGCGACTCTCAGATCCATGAAGCCGAATTCTGACGCGTATCAATAGGCTAATAAAGATTTAACATTCCAATAAACCTATGAGCAAAAATGTCATGAATATCGATAAATAATAGAAACGAAGACTTCCTTTCTAGTTTCAAATATCTGTCGGCAACCTGGTGTACCACTTAATAGGTCGACAGCAGTCTAATACAGTCTGATTCAATCAAATTTCATAGAACTCAATAACCACTCTGGTATCCTTTATATCAATTCTGGACGAGCTATTCCAATTATTGAATGCTCAACTCATATTCCAAGAATCAAGAATCATTTCACCCCAATGGTTCATCAGTTTCGGCTTCAATGAAAACGCAAAAACTCCAACTTACAGCAACAGACATCTTGATCAAGTTACTCAACAAAACTGTTTACAAAGGAGTCTAGAAATCTAAGATTCTGGATACCAACGTGTTGTATTATAAAGGATCAGCCGTCGATATTCCATCTCCACTATCCTTGGAAAAGGGATATACTGTACTCCTTGAATTCTCGTTTCATTGGGTAAATGGGTGTTGGCGTAAAAGGTGTGAATGTACATGACGGTTGTGCAGAGAGCTTTCGGGGGGTGTTCTGACGACAGGAAGTTGACTGGCCTGATACGTGAAGTTCAGAGGGAATATATGGTATAGTAATCAGTAAATTGATGATAAAATTGATGAGTATTATGGGGAAGCGAGGAGCATTGAGGGCTCTGAGGGCTTTGAGCATTGAGGTAGAACTATTCTTTGATTTATTGGTGAAGTAGATAGGATGGGCTTTCTGATCTTACGTTGGGTAGGGGGATAGAATGAGGCAATCAACCTCGAGGCTCCCTTGATTTGCTGTGAAAGGTTTCATTTTGAATTCAGTTTACACGATAAACGAAGTAGATGTACGAATTATATAGGAACTGTTGAATATATATTAGTTGCAATATTAGAGGTTTGTCTTGACCAGGGGCAAGAAATCTGAGGAAGTCCACTGATTGACGTTCGAGTATGCTTCTAAGATGCACGTAGAATCTAGTAAACGAGCCATAGCTGTTTTGTGCAGTAGAAGATCCGCTGCCAAGTCTGATTTTTGATTTATTTCAGTTTCTCCGGTCAGATTTTCGGTCAACTTAGCTTGTATGCTTTTTAGGATATCAATTCGCTGAGAAAGACCAGTCAGGAATCCCTGCGATTTGATCAAACTGACATTAGAGTTAGCCCCCAGCGTCTTTTGAACTGCGAATAGAAGTTGCCAAATTTTGTTCTTCAAATTGGCGTTGCAGGTTGATGAAATGCTGAAGGTCATCAATAGGTCTATTATGCCTTGATTTTTATATAGCTTGAAATCTTCGCCCGTCTTCATTCCCATAACCAAAACCTCAAAATACCAATTCAGTTGTTTCGAGTATAACTCGTGGTGGTATAAACCACTTCTAACTCGTCCATCACGATCAAAGCATTCGTGCGTAATCACTTTGAACATTGGTACCTCGTACCACTTAATCAGTGGTCCAGCGAAAACGTAATTAGATACGAAATCATACATAATGTGACTTGGGTCGTCCAAGACGTTAACCATGTTTGCCAGGATGATGGCAACACAGCAAGGTAATCGATTATTTTCAGCATTTGATTTCAAAGGCCTTTCCATTTTCGACAGTGTAGCCAATATCTTTGACAAAAACACTCTCATAACAGCTCTATCTCTAGTCTGATCATTCTTGAGTGCTGAGACAAAAGCCACAATGCATTCGTTCGCCAGAGAGTTCAACTTATTATCCCAAGAACTCAAGCTTGTAATGACGAACGATAAACCGTATGATTCCAATAACCCTCTTGCATGAAGTTTTACTTCATCTCTTTTCGTGCCATCATCATCTGTTGATGAGTGTATAGTGACCAAATCCGAACTTGTAAGTGACCCGATGATAAAAGAATAATCATATGTGCTCCAGTTGATAGGAACATAGTACTTCTCCATGTCCGAGAGAAATTGGCTTAAATTCACTCCTGCTTTGAAGTCTCGAATTGTTCGTTTCATTCTCAGGGAAACAGGGCAAAAATTTCTTATCGAGTCATATATTTTTTGTGTATCAATATTAGCAACAAAGCTGTCTCCATGACGTTCAATCAGTTTACCATCTGTCTTATAATCATCTTCTAACTTTTGATTGTCATCGGAGTCAGACTGTGCAGTGAAAGAAGAAAATCTCCAAAGTTCGATATCAGCTGTCCAGCTTATCAATGTTCGGGCCTCCAATTGTTCAAGAATGTACATCAAGATTGCGTCGTGAGGGGTGTTCCCAGCATTAAACATGTTTCTCACCCCAACCTGAACAGACCAGTTGCTGTTCCCTTTAACGTCCTTCGAGAACAAAACATAGACAAGCAATGCCAAAACCAAAAACAGAGAAGCTAAAGATCGATCCATTGGAGCAGCGACCAAAGGGTTGTTAGGGTTATTCAGGATGATCTGAATCATTTTGGTGTATTCCAAAGTTTGCGTGTCATGACGATTGGCGATCAACAGGCACAACCTCATTAGACTATAATTCTGAATGTACTTCGATAAGCAAATTTCCAGAAAAGAATTTACTTGATTCTTATGAAGCATTTTAGACGCCAAAACTGAGGGGTTAGTGAAAATTTTCCCTAACCCTTCTAGAAGCTTTTCAATTGATTCGGACAACGGCTTGTCTTGAGCGATCCACGAAGTCAACCATATGAACGTCTTCTGTGCCCAGCCCTTTATTGACTTGAACGTTTCATCGTCGCACTCACTGCTTAAAGCAAAATTAATGATGCTGCAAACTGATTCAGAAATGGCACGATTGTCATTGAATCTGGTAATTTCAAGAATGACAAACTGAAGTTCCTGTTGAGTAGTGAATGTTTTCAAATTGTTTAAAGAGCGTAAAACACCGTCCGCGTATGACGTATCAGCACCCTTAACATCAGTCGAAAGCCTTGCCAAACATCTAGATAAAGCATAACGCAGGAGGTTCTCATTCTTCTCCGCATCTTCGCAGATATTTGGATCGGATGTGATGGCAATTACTAAATCATCACTCATTGATTCCAACGATGTAAACGACTCAGAAGCACATCTAAACTGAATAGGATACGACCTTATGATTGTCGATAACAGTTTATAACGCTTCTCTTTGTACTCGTTCATCAAATGACCGATGAAAGAAATCAAAGTACTCTCGTTTTCCTTCTCAGTGGTGAAAAGATTATTATCAAAAGCTTTGACAAGAGTTTCCTGGATTGAATCAAGATTTGTACTGCATGTCACACCAGTCAGTACGCTACTTGGAAGTGCGATCTTCCTTCTTACTGATGCATCAAAAACAGCAATCTGTAAATAAGGAGGGCATGAATCGGTCAACAAAACAGTCTCAACAATCTCTAGGATGACTTCAGAGTCAACCGTGAACAAAAGTTCAGCTAAAAACTTCAATTGAGAACTTGCTAGAGAATCTGCTTTGTCATATTTGAGTGCTTGCAAAGCCTTTCGAGTGAAGTTTGTAGCGTACAGTGAAAATTCCTGCCTTGATTTCTCATTAGCAGAAACGATAACTCTTGCCAGTACACTTGCTATCAAATGAGAGTTGCGGCCTACACGCAACATATCCTCCGGAAAAAGCAATGACCAGTAGCTGCGAGAAGTAAACGTCTCCAATAAATCAGGGAACCTCGCAGTGTATGAGATCAATTCGGATAAGATTTTGAGGAAATCGTCATCTCTATCATCATCATCCGTTTTCCCATATGCCCACAACTGTAGTCTGATAGCTAGCGTATACAGCTCAACTTCAGATATTGCATGCCCCTCGGCTAAAGCATCTAATATGTTCTTAGAACTCCACGTTAGCAGCTTACCGTAACTCGAATACGACGTATCCAGCTTCTGCTCCCCTGTTTTGAACCAATTTACAATACTCGCCAAATCTGTCATCGGAATATCGATCTCATATTTCCGAGCGAGATCGGTCAGAGCGAACAAATCTTGACCCAGAATCGCCAGATGATATGTCAAAGGCACCAAAAATTCTCTGATGATAGTACTTTTGACGGTAGAATCTAGAAATTTCACTTGATCAAATAAGACAACTATCAATGGACTCACTGATCTCGTTGTCTCCTTATCAATGCCAGTAGAACGAATAGAAGTGATCACGTCAACGTACTTGAAAGGAGTTCGAACGCATCTTGAAATGGACTCGTCAAGCAAATGCCATAAGCTAGACTTCACAGTATCCGAAAAAGCTGGAACACAGGTTCGACATGCATAGATCAGCGCAAATACAGCACGCCTTACCTCACCAATATCTCGAGAATCAATAGAAAGAGCGGCAGTAGATTCAAGCAGGTTAGCTAGTAATCTTCTTGTCTGGTTAATGACAGATTGTTCATCAGTTTTACATGCTAACTGTATCAAACTAGTAAAGGTAGAATTGGAGTCGTTACCAGGATTCCACCATCGTCCCAGCGCAGATAGTGACATTTGAGCCTCTAAAGTTTGACTAAGGAGGGCAAAATCCACAGACGAAAAAGAATCCCAGTTCCCGACTGAATTAGTATACTCCTTGGGTAGTTGATATTTACCATTCAATAGAGCTCGAGGGAAACACTTAGCGTAGGCCAGAATACACGATAATGCTTCTAGCCTGATCAGTTTGTATTTCTCAGGAACAGAGGCCATCGAAGAGAAGTATGTTTGCATATCAGGCAAACGCAGAAAAATCTTCTCATTGACCTTTGACAACATTTCAGCCCAATTATTGGCAGTAAAAACGTCTTGAACTGATTTCAGTTTGTCTAGTGCAACGATGGATAACTGGAAAGCCAAGTGTTTCACCATTATCGAAGGGTGATTCAGCATTTTCGTTAATACGGACGAACTAAGAGGTTTGGGGAGAAGGTTCTCTATCACATTATCGATTGGCGGTGCCTCGTGTGATGTGGAGTCGCTCACATTCTGGGGTATCGGGAAGCAAAGAATCTCATGCAGGAAGTAAATATACGATACCCAGAAAGATGTCAGTTTCGGTTCCAAAGAAAAGGAAAAGGAATTCATAAAAACTGGAATCAGTTCTTGAGAGTTGTACAGTATAGTCACCGAAAGCTCTCTGAAGATGGGATCGGTGTGAGGCTTTAGTGTCGTGAGAAACGTTAAAAGAGACTTGTTTTTCACTCTGTTCTGTTCAGGGAAAGAAGAATGACTCCTGTTCTTCAGCTCATCGGCGGGAAGAACAGCGTTAAACCAGGTCGAATCGTTGAATTTGATGCCATAGGTTGTGCTACAGGTAATTTTCACCATAAAATCAAAAACAAGTTGTTTGATAGTCCGTTTAGACGCATTGGTGGACGACTCATCTTCGGTACTGCCAGTCTCTTCAAATGTATCAGATCGTAAAAGCAATTCCGAAAGTTTCGACAGGACACTGGTATTAAAAAGCTGTAGTTTATCCAATTTAGAGAAATTCTTATCCTCTAATACAGAAGAATCAAAAGTAGAAACGGTATATCGAACCAGCCTGGCGTTGTCCACAGGAATAAGCTTGAACCATGCACGTAATAGAGTCTTCTGTGCTAAGAGTTCCTTCTTCACAGCAAATGATCCATGTTTCAAAATAGCCAGAATAAACCGAATCACATGCTCTCTGATACCAGGTTGAATGGAGTTCGGCTCCTGTGATTTCGTGACCGAAAGTAGCTTGGGAATCGCCTTGATCGTAAAATCGAAATTTGACACCAGATCATTGACAAATCTGCCATCGTAAGCTTGAGCGATAACTGTTAGAAGTCTGAGAACGGGTATCGTGACAGCCGGTCGAGATAGATATAAACATCGATAAACAACCTTTAGCTCTTGGTCAATTATCTTGCTGCATAGCTCCACAGTCCCGTCATTCAAAGCTGGGATACGACTTGATACTTCAATTAGTTTAACCAGGAGTTTACTTCTACTGCTGAGAGCCTGGTAGTCACTAACTTGAGAAGCATATGCCCATGATTGGAGAAACAGCTGAGTTTTTCCAGACTGGAAGAAATCGTAGAGGTATGAGGAATCATTTGTGAGACTAAGGTTATCAAGAATTGATGATAACCGTTCAGATATTCCATCATCGACGGTCGAGGAAGAAACCAATCTTCTTTTCTTCTTGATTGCCTCAGTATCAAACGACATTAGGTATAACCAATATGCAAACCAGTAGTTAATGCCCTAAATGCATGACCAGTGAACAAATAGAGGTGCTCAATAGATAATTGGTATCAATATACTTCTTCAATCACTACTTTTCTGTTCCTCAACCAAAATCAAATATTTTATGGAGCCCAGGAATGGTAGCGAAGAGAGACACGATGAGCATCCCAGGTGAGACGCGAAGTAATGTCCTCGGCACATTTTCGCAGCCGAATACAATCAACGGTATACACATTTCTAGACCAGGATAGCAAAAAATACCCCGTGATCGATCCAAATATAATTATTCCCTTATAATTGTTGTTTTACAGATGAGGCTGGTGAAGAGGTTGGTATAGATATGGAGGAACATATCACGTATCACAGAGTGCCCTTCAGCCTCTACTGTCATGGAGGGAGATGCCATGTTCAAAGCATTCACTGATCGAGAAGTCTAGCGAGATAGTAGTAAGAGATAACTGCTGATGGCTTGTGAGATAATTCAAAGTGTGGGGAATCTTTTGCCCTGTTGGTCGAAAGAGGAGCTAGCTCTGTGATTGAAATGTATTGGGAGGATTGAAGTAGTGAAGTACTGATAGCTCCTAGGACGTCATAAGGTTTCCTCTGCTCTCACAGTATTCGTTGTTAGTTCTTCAATCTACATTATGATTGGAAATGTATGTGATATCTGCTTTAGATGAAACCTATGAAGGAGGTACTAACTCAGTTATGTCTAGATGGGCTCTCTGATTCATTATGGGTTTGATTTGGCGTTAATCTCTGTGATTTTCGCTGGCATAAGGCGCTCTACAGGTATCACGTATGTATTGTTCACGACAGAAGAAGCTGAAAACGGTTAGTGCCAGTTTCTGACTTCTATTAGCCTCAATACCGACAAAAGTGACCCAGGAATCAAGAAATGGCTCTTAAAATACCTGTCTTTTGGGGAATATCTGTTTGATATGACTGTGGCAGTGATGAGGCATTCAAAGTATTTCGTGGAAAGGAATAATGATTGAAACTCGTCAGGCGTTGTGGTTCTACGAAGTATATTAGAAGGGTAGAATGGTATGTTATAAGTTGTGTCTAGTTTGCTGAAGTAATACTGTGATGGAAGAGTTCCCGAAGGTTTTCATGATTACATTTGGTAAAAGGGATGAAAAGATCCAAAGAAACTTCATAGTCTAGTCGCTTAAAGGTCTATTGAAGGCGTTCAGATTCTCCTGCCTACTCCTTAATAGGGCCATAGTATTCTGTGGGATTCTCATTAGGAATGCTAGATTGAAAGTGCCCATATATGGGATTCCTCTGGCTGAGTTCAGTGCCAGAGAAATCAATGGCATGGGCAGATATTGCATTGGGGAGGTCGAGCATACCTTTCGACTGGATTACGAGTTTCGGGTTTTGGACCTTGGAATGATTTACAACTAATTAAATGAATGAAAATATACTTTACCCTTCTGCGATCCTCACCACTGTACGGCTTTGACAGCAAAAGCTATTGCTTTCGGGGTATTAAACTAACAGTTCCCTACAGCTGCCGTCGTGTCAGGAGCAATTGCGCTACTTTCTGTACCCAAATTACTACTGACATCCAACACACTTGAGATCCTCATTTCTGCTCTCGCAACTCAGCTATTCCCTTCAATTTTCGAATTTCTATACGCTGCATTATCAGAAACACACCTCAGGTACAGCAGCATCTGTTTAATCACGTATCTGGAACCAGTGAGAGACGATATAAAACGTTCATCATATTTACGTAGGATTTTACTATATCGATTTATAAACTAGATTTATCTTGCATCTCATATCGTATTAAACTACATCAATCCCTACCCCCTCGCATTTATATACTATACATACATACTACAAGGACCTGTTCTGAGCAACGATCAATCTACGCAGCAAAGACCCAATCCTTTATACATAACACTATTTTCATTTACCATCTAGCAACCTTTATATTACAGTATGACCATACTAAAGCTATAATACGTCAGTTTATCATTCTGAGACGACACGTCAGGTTCCGTCTTGCACTCCCCAAGGTGATCGATAAGTGAACTGACCGTCCAATTACCAGTACTGCATGCGCTGTCGGACATCCGCTATAGAAGGAAGTTCAGTAAGGAGATACCGTGAGATTCAAGAGCTATCTGTCATGCTCGTTCAATACTGCTGTTCTTTCCATTTCAACAGGATAAATACATTGGATAGCTGATATCAATTTACTCAATTGTATTTGAATTAGGATTAGAACACTGCTATTCTGACTAAGAGTGATTGATTGATCAAGATGGATGAGAATTACGATGTTATCGTACTAGGTATGTAGTTGAACATTGCTACTCTGTTTTGTATATAAATATATGAATATATGAATATGAATACTAACTCGGGTGTTACTTGAATTCAGGAACTGGTATGTGCAGCTGGAATGTTATGGCAGGCTGGCATACTGAGCAAATGGGTGTAATACACGATCTGCTCCGTCTGACTATGTCATATCAACGAGAACTGTTAACTAATCATGCGATTTCGGTGCACTATAGGATTGACTGAGTGTATTTTGTCGGGTGTCTTTTCTGTAGAAGGAAAAAAGGTACTTCATGTAGACAGACAGGATCATTATGGAGGGTATGTGAATATGTGAATATGCGAATATGTGAATTAGCGGAGCAGGCGTCCCCTGATCACAGGCAGGACACGAATAGAAGGGTTACTAACGAGACAAACAGAGAGAGCGCTAGTTTGAACTTGACTCAGGTATGTTGATATCAACTGTTGAATGTGAGTCTTGATGGTTACGTTATTGACCAAGTTTAGCTGTACTCTAAGTTCAAGCCCAATAAAAAGCCAGATGAAGCCTTAGGAAGAGACAGAGACTGGTGTGTTGATCTTATCCCTAAGTTTCTTATGGCAAATGGAGAATTGACAAACATTCTGATTGTAAGTTAATGGAAGAGTAGTAGGAGGCCAATTGCTTGTGATAGAGCTAAATGTTCAATCTTCTAACCTTGCGGTACAGAATACAGAAGTGACTCGTTACATGGAGTTTAAACAAATTTCTGGATCTTACGTTTATCGTAATGGGAAAATAGCAAAGGTTCCAGCCACTGATGCTGAAGCTATTTCATCACCTTTGTTAGGTATATGGGAGAAAAGGAGAATGAAGAAGTTTTTGGAGTTCATCGTTGGATATAACGAAGAAGATACTGCTACTCATAAGGGACTCGATTTCGACAGAGATACTATGACGCAAGTGTTTGATAAGTTCGGTTTAGAAGCCGGAACTCGAGATTTTATTGGGCATGCTATGGCTCTCCATACAACTGATGACTACTTAACTCAACCGGCTCGTGATAGTTATAACAGAATTATTCTTTATTTACAATCTGTTGCTCGATATGGAAAGTCCCCTTACATTTATCCACTGTATGGTCTCGGAGAATTACCTCAAGGTTTTGCTAGACTTTCTGCTATTTATGGTGGAACTTACATGCTTGATACCCCAATTGATGAGATTATGTATGATGAAAATGGTAAATTTGAGGGAATTAAGACTAAGGAAGGTGTTGCTAAAGCTCCTATAGTGATTGGTGATCCTACTTATTTCCCTTCAAAAGTCAAGAAAACTGGTCAAAAAGTGATTCGTGCTATGTGCATTCTTAATCATCCGATTCCTGGTGCGGAGTCACTTGATTCTATGCAAATTATTATCCCTCAGAATCAGGTAGGAAGGAAAAACGACATTTACATTGCTGTTGTTTCTAGTGCGCATAATGTATGTGCAAAGGGTTACTTTTTGGCTATCATTTCCACAGTTATTGAGACTAATGCTCCTCATATTGAATTGGAGCCTGCTTTCAAGTTACTAGGACCTCGAGTCGATACGCTTATGGGAATTGCCGAACTGTATGAACCTATTGAAGATGGGACCAAAGATTCCGTCTACATTTCGAAATCCTACGATGCAAGCAGTCATTTTGAATCAACTACTGATGACGTTCAAGACATTTACTTCAGAATCACTGGCAAACCGTTGGTCCTGCAGAAGAGACCATCAGCAGAGGAAGAAGAGGAACTGGCTGCTCAGTAAGTATTCTGCTGGCTTAGGAAGTGACCTCTCTTGCATCTTTTATATTCGATTATGTAGATTGTTTCAATTCGAGATATCTTATTGTTAAGTAATATATTGCGAAGTTTTCGTCTACATTAACCTAGACAATCTAATACTCATTCTTGAAAGAACATCCATTGATAGTATCAAATTCGAGTTGACCTAAATAAAACATCAAATCAGTTGAAATTAACTATACAAAATGATATATATATATAAATTTTTATCAAAAGTTTCATTCCTTAAATGATCGCTATACCTCCCTTATACGTATTGCAAAAGCCTGGTTCTACGGGGTACGGTAACCAACCTCTGCAAGTAGAGGCACTCACTAGTCCTCCTTTGCAGTCCTCCTTTGCAGTCCTCCTTCGTAGTATTTACGTTCCTTCATTCCGTTCTCTTTACTTCGTGTCTCCTGGCACATCATGATGACATCTTGATGACGCTTGGAACGAAACGTACTGATGGTGAGACGTAAGGCCCTTCTTGATTAGGATGAGATGTGAGATCGGTCGAGAATCAAACTGAGCAGCAGCAACGGCAGCAGCAGGGATTTCTCAAAAATACAGCATTTTTTTACAAACAAGCGCAAACTGTAATGACTTTAAGTTGGTGTACGCTAGTATGCACAAATCTGCAGAAATCTGCAGACTCTCTGGAAGAGGGAG